>JAARMF010000177.1:73772-91298 GCA_022844705.1 Toxascaris leonina | reverse complement strand
GGGGGGGGGGGGGGCAGCTAACTGAAGTACAAACAGTGATAGATGAAGTGAAATACAAAAAAGAGTGGCCAGCCACAAAGCTTGCCTTGTCAATTTTGAACGGGTTGCCGAATGCGTGTGCGCGAATAGCCTGTGGCTCCACTTCCCTTAGAGGGCCTCGTCCAATTGCTTCCAAACTTTTAACGTACTCTTGATAGTTGCCCATCTCACTAACCGGTAAATTGTGCAAATCCTCTGCAATTGTTTTGACTCATCGCTGATGAAAACATCACTTCACGAATCATATGAACAACAAAACATCCTAAATAAACAACACTGACAACGCAGTAATAATTATTCGACGAGTTACTAATTAGTAAGCAAGTTCATCTTTCCTTTGCTCAGATAAACTATGCGAACAATGGACGCCTTCATGAAGGATTCCAAAAACGAAATACAACTAACGCTACGACGGGCGAAGAGGAGGGGAAAGGAGTGTTAGGGCATGAAAAAGCATAGATATCTTCCAGTGAGATGAATACATATGAACTGCCAACAAAAGTGAATGAATGGGCTAGCTATAGAACATTCTGCTGCGTCACTACAACCGACGAACTATTTGCACAGGCTCCATCAGCTGCTCGCTGAACGGGGGACATGTTCCCCCCTTAAACTCATTATATTTCCATCGTGTGACAGAACAGCTGCCCAACAGAAGAGTTGACAGAACATCAACTCCTACAGCGAAAAGATGTCAGCTTACAAACCTGCATGGTGCAACTTTATGCTCGTTCCTGGTCGTCCACCAACCAATGCCGGCACATGAGCATCACAGAGGTGTAATGCGAGATTGACGTGCATCTTCTCCACTTGTTCTATCAGCTTCGATCTCGGAATCTCGAACGGATTTCGAAACTTCATCGACGGCATCAGCCGCACATTTGGCTCTCCCACTTGCACCTGTATGAACCATCTCATTGATTCAACAGCGTAATTTTGGGATCTCTTTGAATTAAGATATGACATAAACATCGGATGTGACCAACGGCTTTTCATCGCACGAAACATGTTTTGGAAGGAAATCACAAAATGACGTAGAATGACAGATGGTCGTCGCTGATCGTAAGTATACGAGTAATTATCACCTGATGCGTCATTCTAGTCAGACAAAGGCATAAATATCAAGCTAGCGAAACGTGATTCCGCACAACGTTGTTATTGAGAAGGGGGCATGACACTTGCGCCAGCGGTCATGTCAGTGACGTAAATTGTCACCAATTTGTTGGATAAGTACCTTTCTCAGCAAAAGACGACGATTCACCATGTCATTGAAGACGGCACTACGCCAACACGATTACTGCAAATCAACATCAGCAATACAGAAACACAGTTTAGTGCATAACAGAAAATAGCGAAATCGTTTGCAGTCAAAATAAAGAGTTAATAAATGAACTGTGACTATTTATTTCGGGGAAACAAACAAAAAGATGAGGTGCACTAAAGTGATTTCACGATGCCCATATAAAAAGATGAAAACTTTCAGCGCTAACCTGGTAAGCTGGAAACACTTCAGCAGCGGATGTTCGTGTTTTTCTTCTTGATGAGGCTGTCTGCTCCGCGCCTTTTGGTACAGGTCGCCTTGGAACGCCCATCTTAAATATGAAGCTGCGTCAAGCAGGAGGGCGAATAAATCGCAGACTAGAAGAAGGGACTAATGCACAATGATGCGTACTAATGACGCTGGCATGGCATGCATATTTTGAGGTCCATATTGCAGTCTGACCTGTCACATTAATTTTCAACTGAAAAAATGAAGAAATGACAAAACAATGTCTACCAATGTTTCTCGGATGACCGATCTCGATCACGCAAACTTCACAACAAATTCATTCCTGAGCTGCATTGGACAGAGTGCGAAATAAAACCGATTTGGAAATGTCACGCTATTCAGCGTCAACAGCTAACCAATGACGAGTTGAGGATCGCGTTTATTCTACAACATGAAGTGATGCCATTTCTAAGAAATCACGCAGTACGATTAGGGTTAGCTTATATCGCAGATTACAACCAACAGAACTCATTGTCGCAGCTTTTGTGATCGAAAACACATGCACACGAATATGTGCTGAGGAAGGACCTGTCGTATGTGTTCGCGAAAAGTGCACAAATAGCCGTTAAGCTTGACTTCAAGAGCTGCCTAGCGCGTGAACATGACGAAGCACTCTTTCAAATTTCTAATCACACAACAAGCGCAAAAAAGAATTCTTTGAAAGCATCGAGCGAGGATTGTTGCATCAAGCAAGTATATTTAGAGTCGCAACACACTGTTGCATGGTGTATAGTGCTACAGCTGACCTCCACAATGCGAAAAACTTGAGTAATTCTGTCTATGTAAAGTCCAGGTAGTTGTCCTCTCTCACCTTCCCACAATAATTTTCATCGTGCCGTCACAGCTGTAGGACCTCTTTTCGTAAAGCACTATTGCATTTATTCCCACATATGACATAGGAGGGGTATTTCTGCTGTTGGATATAATAACTGGTAAGATACACATGGGGATGAAAAACTAGTTTAGGGAAAGTTAAGGCAAACCTTATCTAGTGGAATTCTCAATCTGTAAAAAGCGCTGAATCACTCCTTGAATCCTTCGCCACTTTTCTACTCCTCGGCAGAGTCATCCCACATCTCACAGTGGTCTTCGACCATTTCCGTTCAGTTCCCATTCTCATTCTCACCCAACAAAATTCATCAATTTCCACGGAGGTATTCGACTGGTTTGTGAGACCACGCAACGATCGCATCAATATAAATGCTCTTAGGTAGCCCTTTATGAGACACAGCTGGAGTGTAACTCGATTCGCCTATTATTGACCAATGACCAAAGCAAAAAATGCCAACGATTCATGCCACTGCCATCCGCATTGTTTCGATGATTTCATCGGTTTTTGTTGAATAGAAACCCTGTCGATATCTCAGAACGCATTTAATTTCTTACGAATGAGCAGGATGAAGTGAATTAATAAAAGTCACCTGAGGTACGGGAGGGGGAGCAGACTGCTGTAGTGCAGTGGCAACAGAAGCACACAGTGCCTCAAATTCCTCGCGTCCGACGTGTTTCAATTTTGCGAGATAAGTGACCATATTGTACGAGTATCGCTGCATATTCTCCGGATCCACTATCTGATTGGTTATCGACATTCGTTCGAATGCCTTCTTCAATGGCTAAAACGATACATCGTTATTGCTAATCTGAACACATAAAACAATACCCGAAGGCTAGGTATGAAATCTTCGACGATTGCAATTCGCATCCGAAACCAATGTTCCCCTCCAACCTCTCTTCAACGGTAAGAAATGAATTGATCACGACCATGTCTCCTTTACTTCCACCGACCCACCTGATTTCGTCGTTTAGTTCGTAGAGTGATCGTTTTGTTAAACACAATGCCATTTGTGCGACCTTATGAGAGTATAGGATTTCTATAGCAAACCTAGTCTCACAATTCATGCCCAAACCTGCACTGCCATCTACCGAAAAACATGAACACCTTGTCCGATAAGCTGCTTTGCTCGATTAAGCACGAGTATGCATGCATCAAAATATGAACGAAAAATGTGACATGAATTAATTACCACGCTATCACGAGATATCAGTACCAAAGGAGTGTTGATGCAGCTGGATGAGATGCCCATCGCGGAAACGAAGGACAAAGAATATACACCAAAGTGTCACGTTATGCGCCGTAATCCACCATATCTACATATGCTTTGCAACAATCAAATACCATTGTAACATAGCGTAGCATCAACCGTTCGAAATTATAAACAACAAACCTGAAGGTAATAACTGGGCACCGTCGCGAGATACTTTTCCAGGCGTAATTTCCACGATTGACTCGTACGTGCTCTAGGGTCCTGCTTCCACTCTTCCAGCAATGGTAACAACACCGGATAATTGTACGGCATCACAAAAAGATTCACCGACTGAAGATTTGTTGCCGCTTTCAGATAGCCGAAAGGTGCCGGCGAGGTGCCTGGCATACCCGAATTCATCACGAATACCTTCAAAACCACATTTGGGATTCAACAAAAGGAAATGGCCTCTCTATATGGCCATCTGTAAAAAAGGCTCTTCGCACCTTCATTCTAAACAGATCCAATAATTCATGAAGTCACAAACAATGACGTTTCGAATTTTTATCGGTTAGCGAGAGGGATATACTGGTTTGCACGTTCCGTTATTAAAGCTGAGATAGTGTGCACATCATAGTAAATTGATACAGCGGAGAGGAGGTGAAGACTGCAACACAGGCGGTCAGCGATGAAAGTCTTAGCCCCATCTCCCACCCTTCCGCCTCCGCCCTCCCATCACAGATCCTTGTTGGTGGTATACGTGAACGCATACAAGATGCCCACAAACGGACTTTCAAAATTTATCACCGAAAATAGAGACGAGTAGAAATATAAACTGAAAATTCTTCTGCGCCTAGCCACGCTGCCCACTGATGCATACAACGTTTGCAAAAGACAGTAAACGAAAAAAAAAAGTTTGGATATCTCCATCGATTACAAACTCCCATTTTCTGTCCCATCATGAGCACATGCTTAATCACACATATTGATGTTAGTATGCAACAACATTTAGAACAACATTTATACCTACCCAAGTGTAGTCTGCATTGGCCAAAATAAAACCAAAAAAATACACAATTATGATGGAGAAATGCAAGGAAGTAATGCAAACAGATAATCGCTCGCATTGCATATCGAAACCCCTCCAGTAGTGGTTCATCTAGAAGTGATGTCACAAACCTGCCAACAAACATTCGGCTGTTTGCGCTCAAGTAGGAACTGCGTGAGGGGCGACTGCTCGAGTTCATATTTATCAAACGGAAATTCCTGACACACTAACGGCTCGCAGTTCTCGCAACGGAATAAAACCAGTGGATGAGCTTTGCGAGGTGGTAGTGACATCCTGCAAATATCACCACACATCATCTAAAACAAGCCTCTAATTCACAGTGCTCTATGATCGGTTTCTTGGTCAGAAAACGTTAACCTTTGATGTTCCACGTTGCAAGCAACTCTTTTCGACTTCGTGAACAAGACTGTTTGCTCCAATGCGAACGATGCCCGAGCGGTTATTCGAATCATTTCTCAAAGAAAAAACCAAAGTTCACCAGTTCGGAAATAAACATTAAAGTTCCTGGCCACCGGTTGCGCGAATATATTTATTTCTTTTTGCTTATAACAGTTTTATACTTCTCGTAAACTTCACGTATGGTTCTCCTATGTAAAAACACTCCACTTCAATACGATGGCGTTGATAAAACGAAGTCGAATTCAAGCCCAGAAAACCACTACGCAGTTCACTGCCCGATAGGACGTCACCTTTAGATTAGTTCTGATGAAACGATATCAAGCCACAGCTTGAGAAGAATCTAGATGAAGTTCAATAGATTCACATCAATGCATCAGTGAGACCGCGTGAACTGCAACGAAAGAAAGAATGAGTTCAAAAGACGTACATGCTTTTGTCTGGCCAAAAACATTCAGGTATGGGCCAATGGCCAACGTAGTTGCGAGAAGCCGTGCGAGAGAATATCATTGTTAGAAGGCTACGCCAACCATCGTCGGCTATCGGCTTCTTCATGCCATCCATTTCTCCATTCCTCTTCGACATTCCATTCTCTAGTGCCCCGTTTACACGATCTAAAACCACTTCACTGAGGAAATCCGGTAGGCAATAATAAACGGGAAAAGACTGCTGGTGCTACAAAGCAAGCACTGATTCAGCATTGTGATAACGCTAACCCTACTTCTGATTCCTCTCACTCTCAACTCCATGAAAACACCAAATCTAAAAAATGAAACAATAACGGTGAAAGGCAATAAAAAAGCCTTTGTAAACCTGGCGTGTTGGCTTTGTGGAAGCATAAGTTCCATTGTCTCAATCACACTTTGCTCTTCCAGTTACAACCTAACTTGCAACGCACACGTGATACAAACATCAACTCATTAACGTGCATTAAATGTGAATAAGTATCGGAAGTTGCATTTATCATGAACGCGACGATAAGATAAAATCGCGGCAATAGTCTCCACGCAGAAAAATGTATAGAAAAAACTAAGAAAGGGAAGACCGTCCGATGGCAACGACGAAAGCAAACAGCAGATATCAAAAAAAAAAAGATGAAAGTGCAAATAATTTGGCGTTGCTGCAAAGAAAATGGCTATTAGAGAACGATTCAATCATTATTCGGAATTTAGCATTCTCAAAAAGGGGAAATGAGACGTTATTAGACCACGAAAGGAGCATTTAATAATGAAAGAGAAATCAGCGAATGGGAAACGGCGTACCTGAAAGAGGAGGAGCCGGGTCTGGTCCAATCTTTTCGAATTGTATGAGCGCACCGTTCTGTTGAACCTTTTGAATAATCGCATCGATGCACATTGTTATCATCTTGTGCGATGTGATACAGAAGGAACGCCCTGAAAATTCATATTTATAGATTGCTTAGCGGTAAGGAATCAACGTCGAAAATGAACAAGTGAAAGAGATTAAAGAATAGGAGGGCAATGGAATTGTTACAGCAATTACTTTTGAAGGATTCCTCGCATGTGGAATGGGAGGAAGGGTAGGATGATGCAGCACAGGTTTCCGAAACTGATCAAGCCACTTGGCAATATGACCACGAAATGGTGGAATTTTTTAGCGCTATACCTCAACCCTGAAAATCGGGCAGTGGAGAGGATAAAAATTAAAAGCGGTCATCCTATAGGCTCGTAACCTGATAAGAAAACAACAGAAAGCATTTTCCAGTCCCACGTAGATGCAAAATATATGGAAGTAAACACTGGAAAGTTCAAAAGTGCCTTTAGGCAATGAACTTGGCAGACAGACCATAAGCTGCCTCTCCCTGGACCACCGTTTCTTGCCCGTTTCCGAACGACGAATAGGATGCATGTCGACAAAGACTGGTGGTTCACCACAGTCAAACGTGACAGGTCACTAGCAACATCTGGTATTCTCTCGTATGACAGAGGCTAAGGAAGATAGGTGTAAGAGTGCCACAACTCCGAATGATAAACAAGAAAGACCTCTGCGTTTCCTTTAAATTACATACATCCTCCTTCAGAACTCCACCGTACTACAGCATAGAGATTTGATGTTACCCTCAGAAAAATGGAGAGAAAGAGCAACGAGAGGAAATCTTTGCCTCCTGAAGAGAAAGTGATTTTCACGTAGTTTTAACAGAGCAATGTGCAGTTCTTCAAAAATGAGGAAAGATAAACCTCCGGTAGCGACACACATCGCATCAATGGGACTGCTATCAGAAGGCAAACTCATGCCTGCAGTGACCTTAGTGTTCGGCGTTACACCACCTAGACGCAACACGAGTGCGAATAAGCGGTGATCCCAACGAAATGGCTCTTCAGTAAGGTCGCTCCCGACCGTCGCCGGTTTCGCAAATTTGATCTGAATATTCGAGGGTTTATTTCAAGATCAAATATCACATAAAGAGAACAGTATGGATATCTTGTCGTTGAGGAGTCAACTTATCAGTGGATCTAATAATTGGAAAGATAAGCGAGCGCCGTGTCAAGAAATATTTCTGAAGGAACAGACAGCCGATCGCAATGAAGAAATTGTGCATTTTAAAATCTGGACCTAAATAATTTCTGAACTTCCCTACTGTGAAGTCTGGCAGCTAGTTGAAGACCTGTAGAACCTCATTTCTTTCGATCCTCGAAAACACTGGTGTCGAAAGGAGTAAAGGAAGCAGAGCGGGAAGTAATGGTCGAAAAAACGTTCGAGTTAAAACCCTCAGATATGAATCAATGAGATTGTAAAACGCGGCGCTCATTGATAATTCACAGGCGCAAAACCTTTGGAAGCAACCAGAAATCCGAACACATGCATTATTTAATTTATGTAACTGATATTGTTTCGAAATATAAAAAAGTAAAAAAGTATCACTTCCGTCAGCCCTTTCATAAAATAACACATAAAAACATAAGTTAATATATACTTCAACCAAAGCAATTCGCATGGAAACTGAAGCAGACCACAATTAAACAAATATACTGCCGAACTCTGAATTGTCCCGTCTTCAAAAAAAAAAAAAAAAAAAAAACAAGCCAACAATCAACTGTGCAACGCAAAAGCAAAAGATCGCTCCCTCGCCTCCCCCCTTCCACCTTAATAAAGAATCAACACCGCCGTCTTACGACGGATATCGCTCTAACGAATAATAAGACATAGCGACTCATCCTCCTCTTCCGTACTATCAGTCGAAACAAGGAACATACCTCGTTAACAATACCCGATGTTGGGCACGTCAAAGAACCACCATCCGTTATACTTATAATGAAGACCGGCTCGAGGCAATACGGATATCTGCCATAACCATAGTTCTCGACAGAGGAATTTAGACGATTTGCGTTTACGAACCTGCAGCACTTTAAATCACTCTCTAGGAACAAGTCATGGCCCTTTACATAAACGTAGCATGAGGTAACCAAGGTCGCCTTGAAATCGCTAAACTCACTCCCCCTCCCCCCTCCTCCACTCTCTTCTCCCATACCGAGAAGAAAAACTTGCTCCTCAAATGACACTACCATTGTCTGCAAAGTGCAACTTTAAGAAAACGCCGTGTCTATGGCTCTTAAAAACAATCAAGTGAGCCATGAACGCTGTTGAGATCACGTCATTTGTGCTGTCTATCCCACACGATGCACTCATCAAATAAGCATTGCTTTCTTTTGGCAAACGAATATTTCTTGTACCCATCCGGGTAATGTTCTGAAAGGCATTGCTGAGGTATCAAGGGCGCAAACAAAAGGGAAAAACGAGGAAGTGAGGGTGAATGAGAGAGAAAAGTCGACAGCCAACATCTCCCAAAAATCCTCAGGTAATATTTAGCGGTGAGCATATGGACAAATGAAAGAAGGCAACAATGTCATTAAGCCACATCTGACGGATCTAAACAGTCAATGACAACAATTTCCGGCTATACCCTTTCATCCTTTTCTCCACCCTCTTCCCATTCAAACATCTTCTTTAGCAATCCGGTTTCTCTAAAAAGCTATGAGTCGGTCTTCGTAAAACCAAAATGTAAGGTAAGGTTTTCCAGTCAACGTACAGCACGGCACCCATCAACCAGCCAGTACGCAAAACCCTGACAGAAAACAATTGCTTTTGATCACAGTGAAATCACACAATAATAAATGAGGTGTTCCCCATATCTTTCACCTCTATGTCTTGATTTCATTGTCAGCATTAGTTGAGCTATCGATTCAGAGTGAGGTGCACAGCTATCGGTGCTCGTGGTAAAGGACAGGAAGAGAAATTATAGCTAATTAATGAAATATTTTGCGAGAGTTCAGTGATATAACCAACAGAAGTAAACAATATTATCGATAAAGCGGCATTCCGTGCCAACCGCATATGCAAAAGAATGTCGTCGAAAGCAAAGATGCTCGTTTTTTATCATTAAAAAGCATCGATGCTAATGTACGTAACGTTCATTCACTTAAAAGAAACTTTTAGAAACTTTTATAAAGCGGTACTGCAAAATACTGAAGTGAACTAATGAATGTATTTTGACGGGTAAGGCGATGAAGATAATGCAGAAAAACAATCACGTATCAAAGAAATCACAAAGCGAAACCAAAAACAGCAAATCCAGTTTGTGGAGATCAAATCTTAAAACTAACCGAAACGCCGATCCCAACGCCGCACCAAATGTTGTCGTCCCTCTTGGCCTTAGCGCTTTCAGTTGCTGATGAAATATAGCTTGACCCTCACGCCAACCTGCCTATAAACATGCCACCTTTATTCCACCAACAAATTGTGCATATTTTCAGCAGTCGATACGTTCCACAAAAAAGAACGAGCTAAAACGCCTCTAATATTGCTACACTGCTGTTTGTTATGCATGTTGCCACAGTGTATGCAGCAGTTGCAATACGATCATGTGATAACTCAATTGCAATCGTTGCAAAAGTTGATGCATTTTGCAATATTAGAGAACAACTTCCGATCCGATATGAAACAAGGATCCAGGATTGTCACGAAAATATGCACATAGAAGATATATCGATGCGAGATGAACAGGACAAATGTCACTTCCAACTTTAAGTTATTTTGCCTTACCTTCTCAACGAACGCTGTGCCATGAACACTGTTCAAAAAAGTGCAGTTGGTGAACGATGCCATAATCGGATAGAAAAAGGTCCATCAAAACTGAATTGTATTTATTCAAACGAATAAAAGAAAGAAAAACTTTTGGTTAACTACGATTGCCCCTTGTGTTTAACTCGATAGCACATCACCCCATTCATGACAAAAAACATCTCCATATAAATAGAAATCACTGTCGCATTGCATTTGCGTATGCAATCTTAGCTGTTCGTCTTCACAGATTGCAGTGTTATCATATCGCTTTCTCAACATTTACAGCCATATAACACTATCGCTTTCTTCAACAACACTGAGGCATCTGCGATGACTTCGATGCATTAAAAGGTCAAAATATATTGTACCAATCTTTAAAAAAGGAATTTTTTTACCATATTTCTTTAGAAAAGTTGCAGCACTTCTACATTGGACTGATATCTACATCGTCATGGATAACGCCATTCGTTATTTGCAATACTGCGATACAGCTGCAGAGGTTGAGATGTCTTATTAGAAATGCCCTCAAGCTATAACTTGAGAACGACCTGAGGAAAGCGCGATTTGATCCGCCGAGAATAGATGAAATGTTTTTTTATGACTTTTGATATATAATTGAAGACTGAAAAATGAGGAAGACATTTGCCAATATTAAAGGCGTCGGTATTAGGCTGGCAACCTGTAATTTATTGAAACAGCCAAACCGATGCCAATAGCAACTGTTTCAAGTACTAGATAAAGCGGCGATAAAATGCCATGTGAAGTGCGTTACTTTTCCCGACGATATTATCCAACAAATAAGCGACTTCTATTCAACTCATCCATAAGATGCGATTATCAATTTCCTCTAAAGAACGACGAAGATAATTACACGAGTGCCCAGAAGAAATATGACCTTGAAATTCCCCCATCCTATTTGCTGTTGCGATATAATTAGTGTCAAATTGTTAGCCGGTAGCAAAGTTGGCATCGACTCGTTAGCAGGTAATAGGTAACAATCAGCACTAGTAAGCTCACTCTTTTTTTTTTTGCAGAAAGCATAAAAATCGTTGTATCAGAATCTTTGAGTGACCATCTCGGTTTCATGACACTTCATATGAAACAACGAAATTGCTTTAAATTGGGAGTGAGAGAGCCGATCAGCATTAAATATGAGACGATGTAAAATGTGGTGTCACCTTTTCGGTAGTGAACAGAGGCAGCATGCGGTACAAACATGCTTCACAATGCATAACATCTTTCTCAGCAACAATCCCACACGATCACCTCCCTCCCTGCATCACCACATTTCGGCACAGACTTATACCTCATAATTTCCACCTAATTCCAATTATTCAATGAATAACGATCCAAGTGCTCCTCTTCGGCCATTTCATGTTCGCTTCTTTCCGAACAACGAAATAGATTGTATTACTACCCTGATCGGTCTGTGAATGAGTGTACACATCACGCATATGTGACTGTCGATTATTAATGTTTTATTTGAGCTTGTTATGCGGGAATATGTATTCATTTATTGAAAGGATCATCCCATCCCCTACTCACTACTTTGCCAGCAAAACTTATTTAGCCACAGCAGGAAAAAGCCATCAACTGGAGGGGCACGATTTATTCACTTCAGCTCGAAGCATGATGTTACCACGCTAGGATCTATAGTGGTACATAACTGGAAAAAACGCTCTCCAAATACAGAGGGATGTACCTCAGCTCGAAAAGCACTGATTTCGAACCCCCCATCCAGCTAGTCAAAACGCATGAGTACAACTTCCTATATCACTTGAAGGCCATACATTCGGCATCAAACTGCAGACTTTTCAGTCTAACCTACCATCGTCCCACATAAATCCAAATAGGACATGCTTACTTTTTGTAGACTGCCAAAATTTTCTACCGTCTCAGACAGCATGAAACACCTTCATAAACTAGGAATACCGACTATATTCACGCTACATAAATTATTGTGCTTAATTCCAATTTTCTGTACCACACATGCATGGAAACCTGAGTGCAGATACCGGAAATTGTTTGGCAACACGACCATCGATATGATCCTTACATACCGGACAAGAAACGCTCCCGAACCACTGGTATCAACGATCAAAACAAGTGTACCTAACCGACAAAGTTGTATATTCCTCTTGTGTATACTTCTTTGTGCTTAACCACTTCTTTGCAATTGAACAACCGTCGTATCCACTAACGTATTCAAATGGCCCAAGGGAAATGCAACGTAACGGTGAACGATCCAAAACAATTCACCGAAACAAACCGATCGGATTCACAACATTTCGCATCACATGGCGATTGTAATGAAAATTCTTTTCATAAACCCTTCGAAGGCATTCACCACCACAACCAACCGATCGAAATTTGTGCAGAAAGAGACGAGTTGCGTTACGCTGCTAGGTTGGAACCATAAAATACGATGCTCTATTCAACTCAAACTGTTGCGTGCCTTTGAAAGTGCTCAACTTAGCGACAGAAAAAAAGCTTGCCCCATGCCCCCAATCCCCTCCCAATCCAACTTGCGGTTCTCTTAACTTTCCATTCGGTCGATTGAACCCTCTTCCTGCCCTCTTTCCCCATACGACCAGGTGGATATGGTGGCATCTGTCACTTACAAGTGCGATGTGCAGCTAAGGATGCAACGATATTTAAAAGACGCGAAACGAGTGAACAAGAATGAGCCCGCTTGTGTGAGCTGACGAGCCACCGCGGTGCCGCACGCTCGCTCTGCCTCTCTGCACTCGTTTGTCGCCTTTCCTATAGCCTCTCCACACCTTATCATCCCTTGTCCCGCCAATAATCCCACAAATTTTTATTATGCTTTACTTAAATAACGGTTTTATTTTTAAAATAGAACACTTCTGCTTAAGAGTTTGACTCAGAGCACCAGACATATTGGTTCGGGTGGAACGAGAATCATTTACGGCCACGAGGAGGTAACACCCAGCCCACTTTAAAACAACAGCTCTTCAAAGAACGTTCACTTTATTTTATCACTTTTTAAATTGAAATGGTGGCAAATAATTAAAGATACCGAAAAAAAGCAACCACTTTGATAAGGTTTCTTTAATAATTCGCCACCACAATCAGTCGTCACTATACTCAAGCAAATGGGAAAGACTGCGATAACTGGAAATCGTCAATTCCACATAAAAAACACAAGCACTGGGCGATATCCGATTATTGCACTGCACTCGACATCAACAAGAACGTAGAGGGGACGTCGACACCGGCTTTGCGGATCGGCACTCATCGAGACGCCATTCGCCAAAAGCGCTTCTCCGTCGAGAATTAAACGCCGCCGAAGGCAGTGCTGTCAATGCAGGTATATCCTACTTTGCAACACTTGTTTTGTTAAGCGATTTCATTCCAAGCTATCCCTCCACCCTTCCCTCTAAAAAAAGATGACGCTGATTGTGAAAGATTTTGAAATCTGCTTTTGATTGGATGCGATAAAAAAATAGAGCTGCAAGAGACGAAGAGAACTTGTTGATGTCTGCAGTGTATGTGCCATAATGTATCAATCCATCAGTGCTGTTTTGTGATCGCTTCCAGCCATCATCGATCAACTTGTTCACCCACCTTCACACTCAGTGGAAATTCTTCGAACGACATCAGCATATAACGGTCGTAACGTGCGCCTGCGTCCCGCCCCCGCTGCTGCAAATAAAGTTTGTGTCACTGAATGCGCAAGTGTGCAGCATCAAAGCGGAGCCGTCAGTCTCGGCAAACACACAACATAGAGAAGCTAGCCCCAACCTTAAGAAACTGTTCAACAACTGAGCGGGCCGTGTCGAGCAGTGTCGTGCCCTGATACGTCTTCTGCGCCATTGACGCACTTGTATCGACCAGAAACAAGAGAATTGCCATCTCCGAATCAACCGACCGACCAACACACAACGAGCACCGCTCCTTCGATCGATATCACGTCCAAACCCCTATACGGCAACACCCATTCCACCACGAATATCGAACCGTCAATATCCGAACACACACCACCCAGTTCGTTTACGAACTGAGTTCCGAGCAGCGACGGTTCACCTTTTATATGCGGGCGTGGCAAGCAACAACCAATCAGCATGCAAGCGCATATGCGCAGTCGTACGCTGCAATCGCGTGCGTTGCGATTTATCGCTTTTGAAACAAATATAGCGCTTCGACGTTTTCGCTTTTTAAATAACAGCATCATTGCTTGGCTCTGCTCCAATGTGAGGTTTTGATGAAGGTGGTGGATGCAGTGCTTGTATTTATTTGAGTGGGAGGTTTTTTGATGATTCCTTAGAATGGGGTAGGGGAAGGGGAAGGGGAGGGGATCGAGGGAACGCAACTGTTGTTGACTATTCAGGTTCATTGTGTTCACAAATGCACCTTTTCCTGTTTAAACAACAACAATCTTCCCGACACGGGTTGATTGATTACTTATTACTTCTTTGAAGTTATATAATGGTAAAATCTGGTTGTCTGAAATTAGTGAAAAGGTCCCTCGATTGGTTCTTTGGGCGTTCTTTCAGATAGACTCATATTTGCTTAGTGGTATAGATATTTTCAAGCCGAATCACATCAGGAGCGGAAGGCAGATAGAACAGCTTAGCAGACGCTGCATAATGCAGCAAGGAGTTTCAGAAAGTGTTTGACTTGTGCCCCCTCTCTTCGCTCACCCCTCCCTATCCTCTCTTCCTGTCCTTCGTTGATTCGCCAGCATCATCAATGATCATTCCTTGTTCTATTCATTTAACCACTGTTGTTATCCAATCCATCTACACCTTACCTTTTTTCGTTTGTTTTGAGTTGCTGTCTGATTGTGTTTTTGTTCTGTGCATTTCTGGATTTGGCTATGCAGGCATACATTCTTGTTGGTCATTGCATCTAACAGCTGCTGTCGTGAGTATTGAATTATACGCGATGATGCGTTCATGTTTCAACCATCTCAATCGTTTTCATAAATGCATAACACTCCTTATGTGCTTTGCGTTCCCGACACTCTTTGCACTGTTCGCAAGAATTTTAGTCATTTATTTATTTGTTTGTTCATTGATTTATATATTCAGCATCATATCTAAGGAAAACATGAGCAGGAATGTATATAAAAAGAACGAAAGCGATCGTAGTAAGATAATAAAAATGGTCAAAACATGAATGCACGATCGAGAAATGGCGTGTGTGTTGCAAAGGAATTCAAAGCGAAAGCCTAAAAAGAGGGCGCAAAACGACCGTCGCGGTAATGTCTGCCTAGGTTGCTTATGTCTGTTTGTCTTTGCAGTAATTTCTGTTGAGTTGCCACTAGAGTAGAAGCTGCGACGTTTGGTGGACATTACCTATGCTATGGTTGTTGCGATCAAAAAAGTAAACCAGCCTAGAGAAATCAGAGACATCTAAAATGCGCATAAATCTCCATGCCTTTCCAGCCGCACTTTATAGACAATAAGGACGTTCTCCTTAAGATTTGTACGAGAGGTCGATATATTGAAAAAGCAAATATATTACTGCATATCTTAGGCTGTTGTTAAAAAGGATTGCAGTGTTATCCGGCTTGGTGAGCGGTCTCGCTAAAGCGCATATCGTGCTTTTGAACTCTCGTGGCGCACTTTCCCACTCGGTCATTTAC
Organism: Toxascaris leonina; assembly: GCA_022844705.1. Taxonomy (NCBI): domain Eukaryota; kingdom Metazoa; phylum Nematoda; class Chromadorea; order Rhabditida; family Ascarididae; genus Toxascaris; species Toxascaris leonina. Next base: position 75,528 of record JAARMF010000177.1, on the reverse strand, counting down.
GAAGCGTGGCGTCACTCATTGAAAATAAATATGAAAGCAATCGGAGAATTGCTTATATGTTTTAGATTGCCGACCTGCGGAACTCTTTTATGGGTGGATTCGAGTCAGCAATCCATTCATCGCGTGGATGCCGTCGGGCATATTAGGTGAGTTGCTTCACATGAACTATTTATCAGCAGTGAAAATTGTTATGCCCTTCAAATCTTGTAAAACATCACTTCCGTTATAAGGTTATTCTTTACAGTGTTATTAAAAGGAATCATCATCGTCGTAGGGTTGCAATCGCGTTGTTTTCGGTGCAATATGTGAGAACACTGCATATGGAGTTTTTGGAGAGAGGAAATAATAGATGCAGTTGTTTTCAAAGCTGTAGTGTTGTACCTATCAAATAAAGGAGGTCTGCTTTATAAGCAAGCATTTGAGAGGCGGAACTACGCTCTCCAAAAAAGTATTTTCTGCGTTGTCGATAACCTATTACTATACTGCTGATTCGGGTATGCTCAGATATTAAACGGTAAGTGACTTAATTGTGAAGAGAGTTCAGAAAGGCTCAAGTATCTTTGCAATTAGGAAGCTTAGAACGCGGGAATTTATTCAACATCATATGTTCAACGAATTCAGCTAAATTATCCAGAAAGCAAATCCGAATTAAATGTGTTTGCGCTGAATGCGATAGCGAATTTAGATTCATTTCTCTTTTAAGATTCTTTCACAATTTTTGTTGCATTTCAAGCGATTTTAAGCAACCTTTGAATATTCGATGGGTAATGACTTTTCGATCGGCTTAGGCCTCATTATTTGGGCGATCAAAGCCCTCAAAACAACCCATTTCGGAGCTGTAAAAACTGCTTCCGATCGAGCTTCTTAAAATACATTCAGAATTAAACCGGTCGATGGGCTAATTGTTCATCTATCGGTGAAGTATATTCTACGAGCCCGAGTCAAGTGCGGGAGTGAATTAAATATAGAGTCCGGCTCCGGAGTCGTTGCACATCCATTGCTATAGAATGCATCTGTATTCAACCTAGATACGTGACCGGTATGCCATCTGATTTAGGCAAAAGTTTTCAGAAATGTCTCGTAGAGGATACGAAATGGAGGACGAGGAGGAATATATGAAGCCAATGCTTCCAACTGTTCCCGAAAAATGCGGTCCACCAGTCATCAATTTGGGTCTTCTTATCGAGTTCGCTGTGCAACAAATACTCCACGAATTGACCGTTCTATCCGAATTGTGCGTTCACTTTATTTTATTGATGCATTCCTAGGTAACTAACTACTGGGGAGTGAAGAAAGAATGCGGTCGACTGTACATCTGGCATTTTGCCAAATATGCAAATTTGTTTGTTTTCGAATGATTGGACTAACATGCTTACTGGTTGAAGGTCCATTATATATGCAGATTCGATGAGGCAAAAATTTGAGAACTCTGTTGATTGAATGCGATTATCGGAAATAATTAGTTGCCAGACTGAGGCAAGCGAGTATGATATGGAGACATTATATGGCAGACTGTGGGAACGTTTTTATGGCAGAGAAGTCATGTGTGGATGGATCTGAGATTGGAACAAAGCACATTCACATTTTGCATCGTTTGCAAATAATGCCCACTTAATTTCGAAATGTTTCCCATCATACGACTCTTGAGGAGGAGGCCGTTAGAGGAAGGGAATAGAGCCAGCTGTCATTTTAATTATTTATTATAAGGACTGTATTGTTCTTTACAAACGATTTCGTTGAATAACCCCCCCCCCTG
>JAARMF010000177.1:40788-73545 GCA_022844705.1 Toxascaris leonina | reverse complement strand
CTGAAGATTTCGGAGATATCAAATACTCTTTCCAAGTGGTTTATATTGATTTCTCTAAGATGCAATTCGATTTCGGTGTTTTAAAGGGATATTTATGTGAATTATATATGATACTATGTAGAGTTGGTAATGTAATTTCCTCACTGGTGTTTTATAGACTTCCGAAGAAGTTGGACGCCGATCGTAAAATCAGTATCGTCCAATTTGCACATGCTACTCGCACCATCTTTATAAAGTTGCTTGCCGTTGTGAAATGGGTAAAATCGTCGAAGAAGTTCGAGTCGTGCGCTGTTGGTTTTGCCTTTAATTGGCTAAATTAAAGTTATATAGATTTGACTGAATTGAATTCATAAAGAAGATGGAGGTATTCTTTCATGATAAGGTATCGCCTTACTCGTTGAGTGTTAGCCTCCGATATTGTAAGGTATCACTTTTTGATCGATTAGTAAAGTATCACTGTGATAACGAGGGAGGTGATCGGCTGCGAATACTGACAAAGTTTTTACTGGAAGCCTTGACCGAGTAAAGTTTATTCTTGGCTAACACTGGTAATGGGTGAGGCTGTGGTTGGTCAATCTGTAGTGAGTTGTTCCCATCTCGAGCGCATTCTGAGCTGAAAATTGAGATATGTTGATTTTCTTGGTCGTTTGCATGTTCGTCCAATAATTTTTGAACTGTATCTCTTATGCTTAAAACTTACCGAATAGCTGCAAGGAAACTACATAAAGATTTGGCATATTTTTTCAGTCAATTTGCTATTTTCTGGATCAGCAAGCACAGTATTTCATCGAAACGGCCGATCGACTAGCTCAATTGTCGCGAGAGGAGCTTGTGCATGCTAGGTGAGTGATGTTTGATTCCGTTTTCCACAGAATGCGGCTGTTTGGTTGATTTAATTGTTCGCTGAGCAAACAAAACTTATGTGATGGCTTTCGAGTGCGTGTTTTATTTTTCTTTTTATGTAACACTCAAATTAATTCTTATTGCTGATTGAAATGATGAAGGAATCAAAATGTCATTATTTACCATTTTAGGTGCAGATTTTGAAATGAAATCAACGCAATATTTTATGATGTTTTTGAAGACTCAGATTTATATCTTTATTTGCGTTTAATGTCGTTAATAGGCTTTATATAATGACGACCATCGTCCTTGTAGCTTTAAATTGAACTCGGATCCTATCTACTCTCGGCTGAACCACACGAGAAACTGGAATCGCTCGTTTGACTCCCAGAAAGATCTGAATGAATTTTGGCTGCGCTTGGCTCGAAGCGGATGTTGCTTATATTTGTTCAACGTTCGCAGATTTGACCCTATGCCAATTGGTCCCTGAGACCACTGATGTCTCGTTCGTGAATGTGGGATCGAACTGAACGAGAATTTATTGTTATTTTTTGCCTTCAGGTTGCCAGCTTTTCAAGTGCCCGCTGCTGTGGACGTCCTTACCTTGGGTGCTTATCCGAGACTACCTCTTTGTATTAAGGTAGTTGCCTTTCCATCTTTGAAAGAAGTACATTCTTATATCATGAGTTTAATGGCTAACAATTGTTCGATAAAATTGAGTGTCGACTTTGAGTGAGTGACGATAAAAACGTTTGTGGGGAGGGAAACAACGTTGACGATTTCCTTATTAAAAACATTCGGATATGGCAAATTGCTGTGTAAATATTTCACCCATTGAATCATTTTTGCATATCACATTTATAATTTTCAGAATGCGTTTTTCGAAAGTTGAGAACTTTTTCTTTGCTTCTGCATCGATGAAAATCCACTCAGCTAATTGTGAGGTTAGCATGCCGTCTAAGGAATGGGGATTCGGAGGTTTTAAGATAAAATGCTGAGCCTTCCTCTTCAAGATAGCCAACAAAGTTCTTCTCGTTGTTGCACAGTCAGACCCGATCAAATGCGATGCTCAGAGCAGATCTCAGCAATTTGCTAAATGCATTTCAGACTCGATTCATCCCGGAGGGTGCAATAACTGCTCGTGAGCAAGCCTGTGTTTTGCTGCGACTCAATCAGGTTATTCAGTCGAGGTTATCACTCACCGCAGCAAGGTTTTCCCCTCGGATAAAGAGTATTGTCATCAAAAATGGCATGGTCGGTGTTTCATGCTTTTCGCATCTTCTCATTTTCTTGTATGCCTACAGTGATAATCTGGGAATGGAAATTGGGTCAGATGCCCTACAGTGGTGAATTATTCGATCCAAAGGGATAGTAACAAAGCAGTGGGAGTGATAAGAGGTTGAAGCGGACGAAGAAGGGAGGGGAAGGGGGTGCCACACTTGTCCTCTAGGGAAGAGCATTTTCATTTGTTAGGCAGTAGAAGCGTGATAGATTTTAATTAGTTTATTCCATAATTGATGTGTCGCCGACGACTATTTCTTTGATATATCTTTTCAAATGAACTCTATCATGGATTTGTTTAGGTGGGCTCGGAAATATATCGTCATGTTCTCTGATGCTTTTCAATGCTTAAAATTCATTTTTGTGTTAGTTATATGATGCGTTGTTTCGAATATATTCTGGTCGTGAGGTGATAACTGAAGAATATATGAATAGGAAGAGAAAATTGCAGGTGAATATGACGGTACCGGGTGAGTTTGAAGTGTCGTTGACTTTGCTTGGTGAAAGGGCGAACACGAAATGGACACTGCTCAATATCCGCATTCTGGTCGAGGATTATGAGATCGGCTTCGGCACCAGGCTTGTGCATCCTCTGCAAGTCAATACACTCCATAATGTGTTGCAACTGAGAATGGACAACAGCAATGAGGTCACTCCTCGTTTATTTCCTTCAGAGATAACTAAAACGGATTTTCGATTGACAGTCTTTGTACTGATCACTCATCGATCTTGATGTGTCAGCTTTATCGAAGCGAAATAAGTTGTGTGTACGTTTATCAGTTGTTCTCGCAATTCTGTCGTGAAGGGTCAAGCTCGGATTTTGCATGATGACCATTGCTCACTGACGAGTGAAAAATTGGCTGTGAAGCTGACCAGTGGATTTGGCAAAAACATTGAAAATAGTTGGCCGAAATTGTCGTGATACGTAATAGATCTTTCATTTTATGGGCAAAGCTAAAATCTGAATCTGCCTAAAGATGGCTTTATCTTGGGGCGTTAACTGTTTGAACGTATATCATTCCGTCTTAACTGATGTCACTTTTAACCTGGTTATCGGTCTATTCTAGCTAACTTGGCAGAATATCCATCCGCTAAGCGGATGGTCGTGAGTTAGGATTCGTCGATGTACATCGTTTTCAGTCATCACCAAGCAGTGAATAAGATAGGATTTCTAAAGACGAGCCAGTAAAGGATATGTGTGAAGTGGTGTTAAAGCGGCCATAGAGTATAGCATTCATTGCAGCCATTATCGGAGGTCTATTCGATGTTGCATTCGTTTGCGCAATCGCTTCAACTCGACGTTCTTTGTTGTCAGGCGACTCGTGTCATCAACGGACAAATGAGGCAGTATGCTCTTATCGAAAGATATGATCAGAAAGAGGGTGTCTTGGTCATCTCGTATTGGTTGAAAAGAACACAGCATAACAGGTTGCTCTTTTTGCTTATTTTTTTTTGGTGCATAACATGATTGGTGGAGTAGGAGAACGTGATTCAATGCAGTGATAAGCTATGAGCTGGATTCGATCGTTATTTGCATCCGTCTTTTTCACTGAACCATACAGACATGATATTCCACTGATGGTGCGGCTAATGGGGCATAGTTGAAGTTTAGGCGTTTTTATTTGTAATTGTTTGGTCATTATATGGTTATTATGGTTATTATTATGCGTTTATTTGTAATATTATATGGTATTCTAATCAGTCAGCTTTTAATGATTCAAATGTCACTATAGAGAAGAGAATCATAGGCGTCTCTCATTTCGTCTTTTATTTGAGCGGAGGGGGTTCTACATTTACCTTTGTATTATGCGTCTTGCATAATTGGTTTGAAACCTACAATAGTTTGTTGTTTTTAGTGATGATTTTCTCTCAAAGACTAGAAAATGCGTTCTGCTACAACAAAGTAATGCTCAATCATGTTTCATTGACATGTGGCTACGGGTTGGTTCCTCATGTTGCACAATGCATATTATGTAGTAGTGAATTGACTGAATGTTTGCTTTCATTAGATATACGTCTCAATATCGTCTGAAGATATTCTCGGACCCAGAAAGGGAGCACAGTGGATTACAAGTGCGACATTATCCTGTCGGCAAATGTTTACCTCAGATTGACGACCGTACTGGGTTCGTTTCCTTTCTTAATTGTTATGCTAAAATTAATCGTACGTGTTGTAGCAATCAAGTGATAAGTGGCTTGTTTTACGTGCAGCTAATATTTGATAGCAATGAATTCAGCGGAATGTTGAGTTGACTTCCGGGCTTAGTTCCATTTTTTGTTTCTTCATAATCTCCGACTTCGTCTTATCATAGTGCGTCCATTTATATTTATTTCAAGCACATAGCGGTACTTTGTTTCGTGAGAAGTATTTATTTGGCGTATTGAAAGAGCTGTTTAAAGATATACAACTTCAATTGCGATCATTTAAAGTTGATTGATAAGATACTGATATAACTTAGTGATTACCTCAGATAAGCTGTTTGGAATGGAATTGTTGCAGACCTTTGCCTTCAATTGTTAATGTAGTCATAGTACGCATGCTTAACATCTTGCAGACGTTTGTCGGTGAGTCGATTATTGTCGGAAACGGTGTCGGTGCGTTGTCGGGAACGACTTTTACGCTTGCGTGAGCGATTGGAATGTATAAAGCCTCGTGCACGAGTATATCTGACGGGTAAAGCGGCGCCTACGCTCACATACCCTTTGCTTGGCGCTGACTCTCACGATGATGAGATGCTCGTTCTTTGTGTTAATGCTTTCTCTGGAAATATCCTTACCTTGGTCAGGTCGCTTGGTATGTTCTTTGTCTTTACCTGTTTGTTCGTTTTACTGAGTAGGCGATGTTCTTCCGTTTCCATATTTAAATGACGTTGGCGATCCACCAAGTTTTCAAGAAACTGCGAAACGAAGTTTTAACTGAGCGGGGAAGAACGGCAGGTGTAATATATTTTGTTAGAATCGCAATGAGTTATAAGGCAGTATGTATAAATTCAAAGCTACGACTACATTAAACAATTGCATGCATTTGTTATATTTGGCAGTGGTCTCGCCGTTAGTGTTCGGTGGAGATGGTTCAGAAATTGGCATCGAATGCTTTGTACGACACAGTCGATGGCTGATTGTGCTTGGTCAGATTGCAACTCTTTCGGCGACCCTTAACGAGAGGGGTATAATTACTGCTAGCATTGCACAAGAAGTATCGACCACTTTTAGCGGCCTTTCGTCATCTACTGTAAAACTCATCGAACGATTTCTTTTTGGCCCGCTGCTTACAGTGCTTCTTGTAAACGATCTGTAACTCCACTTCTTTCTTCGGTTTATAGTGAAAACGTTTAGTGCGTTTGAAGAGTGCTTGGAAAGCAGCCAAATGGCAACAAAATGTCTAAAAATCTTTTTTCAAGTTTACATCAAATCTGAGGCACTCCTCAATCGTCAGACATGTCTCTTCTTTGACGATAGCTTCAGGCAATTATGTCGGAAGTCGATTGCGCAATCGAGGAATGATACTGCAGTTTTAATGGCCAAAATATTCATGCTTGGATTCCATAGTTTGATGCTGAATATATTCATGTGCGGTTGTTTCACAATCAGAAGCACATTGCTTGCTACTGCTGCACTACGTTTAGGCGATACTAGTGAGCTAGGTTTGTGTGTGAAGCACTTTATAAGACTATCAGTAATGCTGCCGCTTTAAGCTGACCTTTCTCCTTCTATATCACGTGTTTTCTGATGCTGTAATTACAAGCGTGACGCAAGGTTGACACTTAAAGGCTCACGTCAGGAACTTCGCGACCTCGAACAATTGCTCAATGATTGCGCTCCTCTACCTGCGATCTCCAAGCTTCTCTCTAGACTCAGGTTTGCTGTTACCCACGTTTCTTTAATTCTGTGCCTCAGGAATCATCGTTTTGAACGCAGTTTTAGTATATATATGCTAAAGGTTACGCTTTAAAATATTTATGTGATTGGACGAAGACAAACTCCTTGCCCTGATACCTTCACAAGGGCGAGGATAATGAAGATAAAGAGGAGACGGTGACTTTCATTTTTTTTTCTCAGCACAAAGTTTCGATTATTGTTGAAAAGAGATTTCTTGCGGCGAATTAAAGGATAATCTGACGTTGAGCACTTATAATTTAAGTTTTATTGAGGTGTATCTGGAAGCATTACAACTGTTGGGAACACTTCATTTTAATAAGTAAATTTTTCGTGAAGGATTCTTGTGATGGTTGAACGCTATCGAAAGGCGGTGGCGCCTCTTCCGGTGCGAATAGTTGCCGAGAGTTTAATGAAAGTGCATCTTTCGAATATGCAGTCGATGCCACCTGATCGGATATGTCTTCAATTCATCAGAGAGGACTCCTACTTCCTTGTGAGGCGTTTTCATTGATGATACAACAAAATGATTAGTCGATTTCTTTTTGTAGCTTCCTTTGATGCTGAGGAGTATTCATGGTGGACGGACACAGAGTCCTTGAAACTGTTGAAGTTTGATGAAGTTTATTTTGGGCTGGAGTAATTTAGCCGATTCCATCGCATAAACATCAGCATCTGCTGATCGGTGTAGGCGGCGAAAGGCGAATGCTTTGCACTTGTCATTCGCAGTTAGTTCAGTTAGTGGAATCAGCGTGAAATTGGTTTTCCGGTCGATACTGCTCGAGGCGATAATCGAAATCATTATTTAGTTCGCATTTTCATTTCCATAATTTCTGCACTGAAAATGCGTTTTTATGTGATGTTAATGGAAATAATTTTTGTGACTTTATTGGAATTTTCTATATTTGCTGCGAATTATTTCCTGTGAGGCATGTTTATTTGACAAGCAAAAAAGTGATCGAATAAGTCGCAAAGCTGACTGATTTGCAGTTGCACTAAGTGTCATCTCTTGTAAGACATCCCCTCTGTGCGAAAGCATTGCAATAGCATCGGTTATCAACAGCTCTGTTTGCCATATAGACATTTGGAGATTGGCTTATTCGGTGTTTTGGGGATTATGTAGTGCTATTCACTTGGGTGAATAGTTGTTCAAACATTACCCGCAATCTTTATTTACGGTTTCAGCTTCCACAGTACGTTGAAATCCCACAGATGTCATATGTCCCTTACAGTGAGAGGTCATAGGTGGTGGTCATTACGATTGTCGGTGACAATTATTATGATGTGATCGGTGATAGCCATCACGATGTTATTGGTGATGACCGGTGATGTAGCATAAGATATGAGCCATTAGAGCTTTGAAATAGTGAAATTGGTAATGTGAGGTTTTTTACAGATAGTGTGTTTTGTACCGTGTGAGGTACGTGGCGTGACGATCGATATTTATTTATTGTCGAATGTGGAGGGCAAAATGAATTTGGTTCGGATGCATCCATCGCAGACGCTCACCTCAGCACCCACCTCCAACTTCTATAAGCATCATGAAGATGACTCGCCCCCACCTGCCAAGGTTGATTCTCTTTCATTTTTCTTTTTTTTATATTCGTTTCTTTTCCATTTGTTGTTCGTTCCTTTCCTTTCCACTTGCTAAACATTTCCGCCTCTCAAGAACATATCGTACATTGCAATCATCGTTCCATAGTTGTGTACTTCAGAGGATTCTGAAAGGTGTCGTTAGCGCAATAAATATAATTTCAGCGTAGTCGTTGGTTGGGTAACACAAAACAGCTGACGTCGTCAGTGGCCACCATCGACGATCGACTCTCATTTATGAGGATATGCGAAGAGCTTGATCGGCGTGGTGTCAAGTATCGGCCACTTGTTGCAGAACCCACTGTTGGCGGTCTCATGCTTCAGATCACCGAGTTTGTTCCTTTCTTTCTCATCGATTTTTTATTTGAGGCGTGATTGCTTGAGTCTCATAACATCTGTTGTAGAAGTCTCTTGTACATGTAGGAGAAGTGTGATCGAAAGGGGAGTAGGCGTGGGGAGTCGAGCGCGCGTTTTTGCTTCTCAATTGAAGCCTCTTACCTGCTAAGCTGGTTATTACAGCCGCTAATTAACTTCAAAATAGCTACGAAATCGAAAACGTGCTAGTAAATTTTGAGGTCGCCATCGTGCGTATCAGAATTCACATTCATTGTTGCTATTCAAGATTGGGCAGTACTTGGATCATTTAATTGAAATGTTTTATAGCTTTTCGAATGCAGTATCAACAGCATCAAGCAGCTTTTTGGCCTCGATGGTGAGGTGTGTTCTGCGACTTGATACACGCACACGAGTTATTTGGCCGTTTGAACACACAGTTGTCGATGTGCCTCTTGTTGCTGATTTCTACCAGCCACGATATGCTCAGAAACCACTAAGGGTAACACTTTATTCGATTCCATAGTATGGGAATTCTCTTTACCGGAGATATTTTCACTTATTCGCATACTTGAGTAGTATGTTCTCCTTGGAAATTAGATGAACTAATTATTTTTGGTGGCTTTCTCGTCAATCAATTTCCAGAAGTTTCTCGCAGATTTTAAAGATGGAAGATAAAAGGCGAAAAGAAAATATGCCCAAAAATTTATTTGGTGGGTGCGATTTTAATCAGAATCGAGTTTTGGTAAGAGTCATTTGTTGCCAGGTGCATAAAAGACATCTGAATGGTTGCCGTTATGGCGTATTCCCCAGCCGATTGAGCTGATGTGCGCTAATGTTGCTTGACGTATTTTTATTATTCCCACGTTGTTTCTCAAAAGACGAAATTTCGTGCGCTTAGATGTGGATCGTTGACATATTCGAAAGTGTGCTGGCCTAACGTGGTGAACTATGATGGAATGGAGGGGATAGATGTATGATTTGATGCTTTTTGCTTGGATTCGATGTTTTTGATGATTCAAACAGCAATATAATCGCGCATGAAAAGAACTGTTTTCAGACGAAGACGTCTGTGCTCGAGATTCATAGCAGTGGAGGAGTAAGTGTGACGTCGACGAATACGGCCGATAGCGTCTCGCAGAATATGATCGATCGAGTGATTGCCTTCTCACATATGCACGATGTCGTCAAAAATTTCGCAGTCGCATATTACGCTCACTATCATAAGCTATGCTGCGTATGTTTTCTCTTCAAACCGCTTTATTTTTATCTTTTGATTTTTTTCGTTAGCAGCAGGGAATTGTGTAATGCTCTGCGGTATGTGTTAATATTGCCCATATGAGCGCTATTGATGCACGCACTTTTTTTGAATCAGTGGTACGGATATGGCCTAAGGACGCAACTTAAGTAGGGCATACGATTAATGGGGTGGTTTATTCTCTTGTAAGTTCTTTCTTAGTCCGAATGAGGCTTTATTTTGTCACAACACGGAAACTAGTCACTAAAGTACCGAAGTATCGACGTAAATTTTGAAAGGAATTGATGTGATGGTGTTGATCCCGGTGACACCGTGTGGGGATGCGTGTTTTGACGGCTGGAGCCTGTCTGAGATGCATTCATGGCCAACTGCTTCGAAATCAGACCTCTGGTTATACCTATCCGTAAGGGCCTAAAATACGTTCTGTGATACGAGCATATGCAGTTTGCTGGACTCATGCATGCATTTAATGCGAGGTATATATTTTAGATCACCGCCTTTACGTATCATAAGCTGGTAGTTGCATATGGAGCGCAACGAGACCAGCTGATGTTCCTGTCGTGGAGAATGATGAAGAACGCGAATCCGAAGCAATATTTTTACCTCACTTTTGGTATTGGTCCAAATCGGGCAATCGCTAATGCCAAAACTCTATCGATTGAACCTGAACGAGCAACGTTGGTCTCTTGGCTTCTTTCATAATCTTTAACCTTCTATCGTTTCGTCCAGCTATTTTGTTGTATGTATTTAATGTTCGTTCGAACATATAGTGCCATTGATATATATGAATTTGAGTTTATAACTGAAGTTGCGAAGACCATAAAGATGGTGATTCTAGAGGAGTCTGATATTTGAGAAGATTCTGACGGTTCTTTTCAAATGCCGTAAAGATGTGATTCAATGATTCAATCAATTTTGATAAAGGTGCGGTAAGGAAAGATTTGTGTGAGATGAATTTGCGGGATGCTTTTAGTCAGTGGAATCCACATATGCTACTCAAGGATCGTCTTCAAGAGAATCTCAATCGACGACGCTCTTTAACGGAGCTGATGCAGTACCTGATCGAGACGGTCGCTCCACTCTCGTCACTGCATGCTTTTACCAAGATTAAGCTACAGTCTTTACGTGCATATTCACAGATGCTGTGCGCTGATTCGTCTTTGCCGGTTTCTTTGCAGGTATCACTTATGGCATATGCGGACTTTTTTATTTTATTTGGCAGTCTAGCATATTTTATATTGTGACTCGGTGACTCGCTTCTTCTCTGCTGTGGAAAAGCGTATTAGTTAGATTGGGTCATGCTTTCAGGGAACTATAGTCTGACGCGATTCTTTTCGTTTTTACTCATTCGACATAGTGTCACCTTTCGAATCATGCCTACGAGACAATCCAGAACTCTTTCTTAGGTGAGCAGCAGGCTATCTGATTTCGTTATAACTCATGAAGGGCGCACTCCCAGAATATGGGACTGTGAAGCATTTGACCATCTCAGCGAACAATTCTTTTTCGTAGATTACTTTCTTCGTATACCCATGCATGCGACATTTGTTTATATACCTGTATCACTACGGTCGGTTTCAGAGAGACTTCTGAGTAGGAATTTTCAGGCGAGTTTGGTGGTTGTGGACGAGTTGACGATTCGATTGGTATACGGTCCGGTAGAGCTTGAATTTCTCTTGCTGAGTGGATCACGCGTTGCAGTGAGGGATTGTGCGCGAAGTGCGCCCACCGCCTATCGCTTGCACACCTTCTGCAGCAGATTTGTCACGTGAGCTTTTATGGCCATATTGTTATGTGTAACACTGCATTATTATCAGAGCAGTTATAGACATCCTAATCTGTCTTGCCATGGCACTCAAATAAGACAACAGTGTCTGGTATAATTCTAAGTTTAGTTTCCTCGAGTCTCGAATGGGTTCTTTCTTATTCGAGGTAATGCGGCTCTCAGAGTTATTATTGAAGCTTCGTTGACGGGAATGATGCATATTGGAAATTTTGAAAGCAGGGTTTAGCTTTTGTGTTCAGAATATCCTCTTAAACTCCTACAAAGAAGTTCTTTATATTGTTTGAATCACTAGAAAGGTGTAAGGTGAATATGTTGCTCGTATGGTATGGAGTGATGGATTTGCAGACATGAGTTGCGCATTGCACATGAGGAGCGTTCACCAGGTAGTTTGAGTTGGATGCGATCTCCATCAGGACCGAGTTCACTACCGCCGCATCAGGTTAATCTTTCTAAAGGTGCTTCAGTGGTTGTGAGGAAAGAGGTTGGGAAAAGTGGGAACGGGGCTCATCTGTGATAATAATTCTGCAGTGGTGCATATTAAACAAACTTGAGGAATTGGACAGCCGTACGTTACAAGAGAAAGGTATTGAAATTTTGCGAGCATATGATATGATTGCCATGAATACGTTGACGAATTTGCCATTGGTTCAAAGAGAGTGATGTTTGAGATGATCGATGACTGTTTAACTGATGTGATACGGTTGCAATGTTTCCGGTATTTTGAATCGATGATGGCGATTTTGAAACAAATTATGATCTGCTTGAACAAATTTACTGTTCGAAATCAAAAATGTCGATAAAGGGAATTGTAGATGGGTCGTTCTCCAGCGTCACGAATCGTCCCCTCGCCAATGTCTCATATGTCATTATCAGTGCCGCCTGCCGAGTCAGAGGCCTCTCCACTACGTTACATACCTTCTGAACATTCATCGCACTCAAGGGCACCGATCCTGATCGATCATAATGCTCTCCAACGAATGACCTCCGTCAATGAATCTGGTTTGTTTGTTGCGTTGCTGTATTTGATCGAGTATAACGCTAATTCTGTATGGGCAACACGGATGCCAACAAGCCTTCTCATCTTCTCTTTCATTTTATATAGAGTATTTCGATGAACAGTTTTGTTATATGACAGCAATGAGGAATATTTTGCAAGGTGGCCGTTGGTGGAAGGTGTCTGCTAAGGAATATGTGCGAAATGGCTCGTTTCAGTGGTTCAAAATAGTTGACGTATCTTGAAGGAGAGATGGTCTTTTGCGCATTTGTGGATTTGCATAGATTGGCGAACGTATATTGCAGAAATGTTTCAGGTATTTGCCCATTGGAAGAATATCTTTTCGCGTTGTCCTATCTCTCCCGTCTAGGCCCTGCACTCGAGGGCTATCGTCGAGAACATCGTGGCTCGGGTGCACATCCTGTTGTACAGTTTAGACATCTTTCCGTTACACCAGAAAGTGTTCGAGTGTCCGTGATGGGTGCAGCACCTCCGAATATGAAGCACGAACCGTTCATCGTCACATTCCACATACATCTCGATGAGGAGACAATGAGTCTGCGACTCAAACTTGATTTTGGTACGTTTCCTGAAAATTCTTTTAAAACGGTTGAGGAACCTTTGAAAAGACAGTTGCATAAGAGAAGATCGGAAGTAAATGTGCGATTATTTCATTAGCATGAAGCATTTGATGTAATGATTGAGCAAGTGCTTTATCGTTACGTTAGCTGTTGGATTGTCACAACTGTGGTTAATTATAATTGATGTGATGAGTTAATTGATTACGTGAAAGTGGCTTGCTGTATGATTTGAGGGTTGCCCGCCCTTGTTCCGATGGGGATGCTGGGTGGATTATTAGACAAACACCGCACAGTAACCAGTATAGAAACGACTGAGCACACGTTGATCAAGTTATTATGCAAATGAGTGGCACATAAGCGTTCAAAGAGGATTCATGAATAAATCGATGTGGCATTTATTTACAGCGAACGTGTAAAGCGTTTTTGCATTCCATTTAAGCGAATCGATGTGGCAATAAAGGAAAGCTTGAACTAAGTGGTGACATTTTTCACTGAACAACTCTCGGAGTTGCTTTGCGTTGTTATTCTCGGTTAGTGATAGCTTCCCTATGTATTAGATGAAGGGGAAATGCAGGGAAATGTATTGTATGAGTGTCATTGCCTGTAGCGTAAGGGACGTTTGTTTATTTGTTGTCTTTTTGCACATCTCACTTTGTAAGGCAGTAAGTCATGTTTCTTATGCCACTCCATTTACAGGATGTCATCTGTGGAGGGGGAGGGGAAATAAATAAAGAAAACTTTTGAAACTATAAGAGCGAAGCGATTGCCTTAATTATTATCCGAGTTGGTGAGCTGTAGTGACTCGCATATTTATCTACAACGTTTTTCCACAATTCAGCGGAATTCCTCACATTTCTGTCCCTCGCACACGAACCTGTTCTACATTACCATACTCAGATTCATATAAATTATGCTTACCTCTATGGAACTCCATTCTGTCAAATTTTTAAACGTTCTCAAATGCTTCAAATTTCTTTGCAGAAGGCGAAGAAATTCCACCGATGATGGACATACGAATAGCGGAGCGTTATTTCGAGCGGTGCGTTGCTCGTTTGGGCAATGAGCTGGCGTTGGTCTCTTTCATAAACGCATGTAGACTGGCCGTGCCTGGCGCGTTTTCGGCGATGGCTAAAATCATGAACGCGCAGATGGTTTGTCCATTCAGCTGTATACTCGAGTAAACCACTGGAATTGATTCAAAAGATGGACTGCGTGTCCAGCAGTTTGAGTGCAAAAAGCTATAGTACATCTTCGAATAGTATTACATAGATGACCTCTTAACTTCATCGTCATATGATGTCTCAATGATCGCAACATCAAAGCCACGTCCCTCTACATTTGCTTTCAGCTACTCTCTTGTCCTGGTTTTTTTCCCAGAGGGAGTCATCTGCTTTCACAAAAGTTTATGAGAGCTTGCAGAGATATAACGAATATTTAAGGAATGGACGGAGGATAGCCCTTGGAGGCCATCGTTGCAGCTAACAGTATGGAGCCATGAAGGGTCGAATCCACGTGCACGACTGTCTTTAGGCATTGTCATCGACCAAACCAATGTCAGCGTTCTAATTCTGGTGGGTTTCGTTTTTCTTTTGTAACTCTCCCTTACAGTTGTTTATTTGATATGGAGAAGAGTGAGTCGCCGGCCGAAGCGCGACCTCTTTTATCGATCACTGCAGATGATTTTTGCAGTGTATAAGGGTGCTATCTTGTTTCTTTATTGAGAAGAGTGCAGAATGCTATTTTTCAGCTTTGCCTTCGAGCGACGCGACATGACCCCAGTGAAAGGAATGCTGATGCATCAAAGCACCTCATACAACTCATCTACAACACCCAAACGTTAGCAATCGTTTTTCTCATTGCGTCTTATAGATTATGAACGAATGTACACATCAATGAGACTACAACACTCTGATGACACTAGAAGTGGGAATAATTCGAATGCGATTTTAATGTATTGTTTTGAATGGATCTCGCATGTATGCTTAATGCGAAGGAAGCAGCATTCGGTCGTTGTAGTTCATTGTTGTGGATAGGGATTAAAGATCTAATAAGAGGTTTATAGAGTATTATGTGAGGTCTCATAACTGACTTTTTATGCAGATGCAGTGAGATGAACGAATTACCTAACTGCTCTCCCCTTTGGATTACGATCGGAGCGATTATAGAGCCTCCGCCATTTACCGTTGATTCATAAATCTTTGGATAGGAGAATGAGTGAATTTATTTGATTGAAGGAATTCGGTGATGCGTCGAGGAGGAGCAGGTGAAGAGGATGCGAGCGGTGTTAATCAGCTGTTGGCGACCATCTCCGAGAAATACGCACGCCTCAACGAGCGTTCATTATGGCCCGCTGTCCACGCATTGGCACATAATTTCATGCAGTCGAGGAACGTATCCACTCAATGATGTTGATGACTGTCTTTGAGTGTTGTTGTTGTTCTTGGCATTGCAAGATGGTCAATGATGTGATCAATCAACTTCTTTGAGCCTTATGAAATTTGCTATAGAAGAGGATGGGTCGTTGTGTTTTCATATAGACTGCAAATGGATATAGGTTAATAGCTGAAGTTTAAACACATTTCGTCAGAGAGATTTGTCTGAAGTGAATTATATTATTTAATCTTGAAGCATTCAATAGTGAAGATGAAATTCGCTATCAATAGCAGAGTGGCATTGTTTGTGTTTTGTGATGGGCATCGATGAGATGAGTTAATCTTTGCGGAAGCAGCAGTATATATTATGAAGCGAGAAAGTGTTGTGGTTTATAATTGTTGCATTAAGAAAGCGCATTAAAATCATTTATATTATGAATTACCTTCGATGTGAAATATAATTAAATGTGTTATGTGATTTGCTGTTGTCTACTATTGTTTCATCTCTGTTGGTTTTTCCTTTATTGTTGATAAGTTTTTATAAGTTTTTTTTAATTTTTACAAGTTTTGCTCGAATTAAATATATATGTGGGATGCAGATTTAAATGCGTTAATAAGATTTTCAACGCTTATGCGCATGCTTACTATTTAGGCAACCTTCTTTTCCAGGCAAATTTTCCTTTACATAACATTATTTCTGTATACAGTGTTGTGTCCTACTCTAATAAGGAAATTGAGAGTTTATAGGGGAAAGGGGAATGAAGAATACATCTATACTCTCGATTGTTGTTTTTTTTTTTTTTGTGGTGAGGAATGTGTTGTGTTCATCGTTGAATATGTTCATTCGTTTTTTTTTCACCGATTACGCTGTGCGTTGAATATTCTTTTATACTGAATTACTATGAATGTTAAAAGAAATTTGTTTTCATCGTTGTGATAATCCCAATTTGGCAAATGTTTCGTTGTGAATCGAAGCAGTATGGCACTTATTTTGTTTGATATTCCCTCTGCTACAGAGATGTTTTATTGGGATTTTATATGGTGGAAAATATTCAAATCGTTTTTGCATTTGAACTGAACTGGTATATGACAAACGAAATTTACTCGAATTCTCGCTTACGCACCCTCTCCATCACCTCCTTCCCTATTCCCCCCCCCCCCCCTCCCTCTCCCTTCTTCCCTCTTCTCCGAGTTCGAAACGAACTGGTATCGAAATATGTTTTAATTGCAAATAACGATCCCGAATTTCGAGGGTTGACGAAACGAAGCCTCCTATATCATTCTGAGGTCCACTCATATCATACTTGTTCGCAGGTAAGCCCAGTATTAACTTTACTTTAGTGGAATTAATAGAGCAATACCGTTTAGTCACCTGAAATCGCCGTAAGTTTCTTGTCGAGTTTTCATGATGGTTTTTAGGGTTATAAGTTGACTACAAATTTTATTTCGTCATCAACAATTAAAAATTACATCATCTAAAACTATTGCATTGGTGCTGTGTTTCACCATCGCGAACAATACGTTACGATTTGTGAACTGCGGATGAGTTAATTGCAAACAACAATGGGGGTTGCAGTCTTCTTTATGAACAACCGGTGATGGGATCCGGTGGGTCAGCTAGATGACGTGATACTGCTTAGATATTGCAGAGGAGATCAGACCCCGATTTGAGAGTTAACATTCGGCTAGATTCGGCAACAAACGTAGTCACCGCTATCAGTTCTGAATGGCAGCTGCGGAGCGCTTATCGTCGCTGTTTGCAGTCGTAAGAGAGTGCAGCTTTATGTCAACTCTCTGCTTGCTGTCTCTTCCGTTCGTGGAAAATAAGCATCCGTCGGTGTGTTTAGGGTGTGCACTCAGAGGTAGACGGTTGCTGTGAGTGGATTGTAACCGTTGCTTATTTAATTTCCATTTATTCATATAGTGTGTTGATGAACTCGAGTCGCTTAAATAAGTCTGAGTGTCTTAAGCCTTTTTGATGACCGTTTTTTAATTCTATGCTCTGCCTGGTTTGGAGTGTTACTTTACGAATCGACTGTACGACACCCTGAGGCAACTGAATCCTCCCGAGCTTTTCTCTATTTACAATAAAGGAAGCATGGCACCACATGTCCAGTAGAATTACTAAACACGGGGCCGTAATATATACTTAGGTACAAACATTGCACATAACCATGCTTTTAAAAGCCCATAGAGGTTGATAAAAGGAAGAACGAGAGATCATTATTAACATATATGTAGGAGTGCAAGATGGACATTTGATAATGAACCATAGCCAGCAGGCAGCAGGTACTGTCGATAGATCGCATTGCTCCAGGTATCGCTTAAAACACGACAGGTTACCTACTATAACTACATCATACGATGAAGAATTCCAGACAAAACAACAGGAAAAGCAAAAGAATTGAGCACATTAGTTCCATTCGTTGTTTTTCTTACAATTTGCGGAGGGTGAAGTTTTGAGCGCCATGCAAACTTCGCAAGAGAGAAAATACTTTCAAACGGAATTCCTGAGAAACCTTTAACGATCTTGAAATATAAATGTAAACCGAACTATGCCACAGAGGTTTTACATCAAAAATATGAAATCGCTGTTCGTAGTTGGGCAGGAACGGTCCACTGCCTTTCCTGAAAGCTGCCTTAGTAAAGCGCCGTTGAACTCTCTCAATCATTCTAATATCCTTTTTTCACAGACAGGGACCAAACCTGAGTAGAGTTTTCTAAGATGGAACGACAGTAAGACATGAAGGCTTTCCGATAATTTTATACGTAACTGTATTGCACAGCACGCAGAATATAGTTCGCAAATTGAGCAGCCCTATGCCGAACTTCAACACAGTGATTATGGCAAGTAAGGTCGGAACGTACATAAACATTTAGATCCGTCATCACTTGCTTTGCAGAAAGGTCGAGACTACGTAAACACAGAGGGCATTCGGTTGAGAAATTTAAATGCAAGATAAGGCATTTCTTAGCGGATCGAGCTGCCATAGCTGTGACCACTTTTCCAGTGAAACTGTGTTCTGACATAATATGTTGTAATTGGTCTGGGGATCAATGATAGGCCTTTATATCTTCACATCATCAGCGTAAGGCTTATAACAACTTATCAAGTTTTGTGGGAGGTCATTTACATAACGCAGAAGTAAGAGGCCCCAGAAGGCTACCTTGCGATACCCCACTGAGCACAGAACGAACGGAGGTCAAGGTATTCCCGACTTTCACTCTGAAACAGCGTCCACATGAAAAAATTTTCAACCAAGTTAGGACAGCCTGCACATGGCAATAGAGTGTCTGTCTGTTTGGTTCCGTCTATGTTGCATTAAAAAGTTTTTTATAGTGGTTGTCTTGCTTACATTTTCTCGAGTCGTTTCCTACATCTACCAAATTCCTCTTGATTCTTGTTCACAAGTTTGAGCATTGAGTTGCAGACGATATTCATAAGAATAATGCGTGCTTTATTTCGCATTGCAAAACGACTCTTGTTGTCTCATGCCAACAGATTGACTAGTTGAGGATGCATGACACGAGCTGTTGATCGAATTGATTAAAGCATATTATGATGAGGATGCAAACCAAATGTCTGTGCAAGTCATTTAACCGGCCTGCAGCTACGTGCAAAGTCTGCACTTAGCAATAGACTATCTGTCTGTTTAGTGCCGTCTGTGTTGCATTAAAAAACGTTTTGTTGGGTGGTGGTCTTGCTTACACTTTCACGAGCCGTTTCTTGCATCTATCAAATTCCTCTCGGTTGTTGTTCTCAAGCTTGAGGATTGAGTTGCAATCGATATTCATGAGGGTAATGTGTGCCTTATTTCGCATTGCAAAACGACCATTAAAAAGTGTTTCAAATTAAGCAAAGAATGTTGTTGTACTATGTGGTTATACACAAAGTCTGGAAGAGATTTGGTCATTCTGAAAAACAAATCGTTTTATCTCACCCTGGAACCCTATCTCACCCGTTTTATATCCCTTTCCTGGAAGCATCGAAAGGAATATTGCCTTATCGGCATCAGCGTTGATTCGTTGTGCTAGACATCCATACTGAAAAAGCTTTGCAACCTCATAGGGTTTCTCGGTTTCTCACAGCTTTTATTTATTTATTTATTTATTTCAACGTCTGAAACAAAGAAGAACTTCGTCTGCCACTCGAATCTTAAAGCCCTTCAACGGTACGGACTGCTTATGAAATGGTTTTGTTGAATGCACGCGTGGCGTTTATTCGCGATGCGATGATTCATAAGGTTGGAGGGGACGTTTTGCAACGAAACAATGAACGCAAATTCAATGTCGTTGTTTTGTTTGAAAGGTGAAGTGTGTTCGCGTTGTTTGTCATCAGATTATCATGAAAGCAAATGCGTCTTTCTGGAGAGCATCTGCGTATACCACTGAGATGCTTCTCTTAGAGTATTTACGTTTGTGTAACTCAACCTCATCGCTACCTCGGCTGACTCCTCCCCACCATCTTGTTTTATGTCCTCTCCCCACCGCTTTCTTTAAGATGTCTACCACATCATTGCCTTAAATGTCTACACCAGTTTTTCTTTCCTCCTCGAAGCTTTTTTCTCTCTCGTTGCATTCCGCCTATTTGCAGTTTGCTTGCTGCCGTTTGTTTATAGCATATGACACTTCTTTAAAGTCGCTCATATTTCATCGTTTTATCGTTCATGGCGAAATGAAATCGACACCCGACATATTGTTCAGATAAGATTCTAATGTATGTGAGAGGAAGTAATGTTGATGACCACGTGACGTGACAGTCATCAAACGATACGTCCCCATGACAAAGGGAAACATGAGTCTTCTTCCGTTCCCCCCTTCGCCTGTTTAATTTTCAAAGATTCGTTTCATGGCTGATTATCGCATGAACAATTCATGTAGAGGTATGTCATATGGTTTTCTCCTCAAATATTTTTGCCTGATGCACCTTTGTCGACTATAGCCTCTCTAGAAAGGGGTTTCAATGTGCGGATGCGAAATGCAACGGAAGCAAAAAAATGTTTTTGAGATAAACACATCGATGAGAGTTATATTATCCACAAAAAACATTCTAATGTTAGCAGCAGGTCCCAAGAACACTTTTCGCTGCAGTGATTAAAGGGTACTATATAACTAAGAGGTGTGTTGTTGTCACAGTGAGGGTGCGAGGTGGATGATGAACGTTCTCTCCCTCTAAGTACCGTGATATAAACTAGCATTTGCTTGTTGTTCAAAACCACTACCAATGAGCCATCGGAAATGCTACCATTCGGAAGTGATTCCCATCTGAATGATGCCCAGCTTTAAATAAACCGAAATTATTGTGCATCTACGCACACACACCATTGATAATATTATTGACAAACGATTGCTGCGAGCGGCAGCCACATGCAGTCAGTAGCGCACGTGCCGATTGCATGTCGTCGACGCGTCGCGTGTCGCCATCTCATCATCGCGACGTGTTGCGGTTGTTGTGAACGCATTCCAGAAGTTTTTTTTAACAACGGGGCATCGATGTGGTGCGATCGTTGGATGCGAATCGTGATCGATCGATCGATCGATCGATCGATCGATCGATCGCGTTATTTGCCTTTTTTGGGAATCAAAAAAAGCGTCAATGATGATGCGCTACGCTTATAATCGTTTTATACTTCCAAAAAACTTATTTATTGTGCGATGTTTAGCTAATCTGCATATTCAGTGCGTATCACGGCAATCCCCCTTATGTCTGTGTTTATGTCTCTGAATCGGCAATATTCACAGCGATGAAAGCTGAACGATGTTGTTTGCGAACATTTTGCTGCTGAGTCGTTTGTCGACTTCAGAAAGTTGACTAGCCAAAGAATATGAATATATTGCACACTGAGAAACGAACGTCAATAAGCACCTTCATTGGACACCTTCATTGTGCATATTTTATTATATCTTGATGAATTACAAATCCGACTAATTGCATCACTGCAATTGCAAAGCGCATATCGTGCCAGCAGTGTGGCGTGCTTCCCCACTTTTTTTCTTTTCTTTGCAGTCTGGTTTTCTTTAGAATTCATTAAAGTGGAGCACTTAATTTTGCGGTCTCTCTCCATATCTAAATTTTTTAGATCAATATGTGTAAATTTATATGGAAGTGTCACACATTTCTTTGACGTTCCAGTCGACTTTGTCAGTGTGGAAGATGTCATGTGGTTTTACTTGTCAAGTCATCTTCTTGCCTGTATTATTCCTGGTTAGGGCGGAAATGCTGAAGCAGTGAATAATTCATATTTTTGTGGGCTTTTCTTTAATAGATTTGCCGGGGAACCCACGAATAGTTTATGTGATCTCACAGCAGTCAATTAATTCTCGTTTGTTTGGCTTTGTTCTATCTTTTTCTACTTCTTCTCTTCCCCTTCTTTCATCCTCCTTTCATTTTTCTCACTACTTGGAAGAGCCTGGATTATCTTTTTTGGCAGACAACTCGCCTTTCAGAAGATAAGAGCTTTTGTGCGTCTTTCTTTTCAATTGTGAAATGGCATTAACTGAAATTTGCATAGCCGAGTTTTCGTAGGATCGGTCAGATGGTTTTGTTGGATGAGTCTATACATTTTTTCATTGACGGGCAGAAGGGTGGGATAGCTGTGATGTCTAGCTGATTGCATCAAAGATTTACACAGGAGGCCGAAACGATGTTGCTGGTTCAGGTAGGGATAAGGGGTTTGGAATTTTTCGTTGAAAGTCGTCGCCTTCTTGAGAGAGTTCGCAGGTGATCGTGTTCACATTTATCACGCAGAGTCTCTGATATAGAGTGGTCATTTTGCGTAAAGGTCGTTAGAACTTTGAAATATTGTGAAATATTTCGTAAAAATTTGTTGAAGATAGGGCGCTTGGGCGGCACATCATAAACGTGCAAGATGGGAGCGGCAGCGTCTGGAGCACAGGCGCAGATGCAAACTGAGCACGACCCGAACGCCGCGTTCCCCTGGTGGGTTCGTCTTTTGGCCAAAGGACTTGGCATATTGGGCGGTTTCGTTGCGATCTTCTTTGCCGTGCTCGGTTTCCTTTCGTTTTCAGCTACCTGTATCATCGCCGTTTTGTTACAGTTGTAAGTATTAATTTTTTGCTTCTGCTGCTTTCTAACTGCTTATCACTTTCTACTTAGCAAAGTATTCGCTAGCATGACGTACAGACCTCGTATGTTTTCCGCATACTATGTTACACACAATGGCCACTTATCGTGTTGTTCCGCACATACCACTTATATTTTGTCTGGAAGGCGTAACCATCGTTTGCCGCATGTAGAAGGGTGTATATAATTTGCAAGTCGGAATGTATGCTGAAATAATGTAGGATCCATTCAGACATAGTTGAGGGGCTTCGGGGATGTCTTCTGAAATAGTGTGAAATGTATCCTAATCCAACTGAAGAGGCTTCGAGCGATTGCTTCTGAGGTAATGTGGAATTAATTAAACCTAATTGAGGAGGCTGCGGCACCTTTTCTGGGGTACTATAGGATCCATTTCTGTCAAAGTAAGAACGCTATATAAAGAAATAACAAAAATCATTGTTTTCTGGCAAAACAATCGCAAAAATATTGGGAGGTGTTCCCGAGGTGTTATGGCTATCTCTGTGTGAGGTGGTGGTTCACCTCTACAAATGCCTGGTCGACTCTGCTCTGGTCGATTCCACGTCTCATTCATTTATCATCGGAATCTTTCAGAGCATTTGGGATGTTGATAGTAGCGTTGGAAGCACCGTTCTGCTGTATGTTCATCGACTTCATCGAAAAAATAGCCGTCTTCTCGGAGTCACGAAAGCATTGGCAGAAGGCTTTAATCTACTGTGTGTAAGTGAATTCCTCTGTTATTGTATTGTTGCTGTAGAGAATTGTCCTATAGCTTCATCATGTCGCAAGCAGCAAGAAGGTGTCGAAACGCCTTGCTTTGTGAGTCCTAGAGCAGACCGCTATGAACGTTTGGAGACTTCAGCTAAATTCATTCATGTGTGCAGAGTTTCGACTTTCAAAGCCATTGTGAGATGTCCTCAAGTTTGGTNAAGTGAATTCCTCTGTTATTGTATTGTTGCTGTAGAGAATTGTCCTATAGCTTCATCATGTCGCAAGCAGCAAGAAGGTGTCGAAACGCCTTGCTTTGTGAGTCCTAGAGCAGACCGCTATGAACGTTTGGAGACTTCAGCTAAATTCATTCATGTGTGCAGAGTTTCGACTTTCAAAGCCATTGTCACATGTCCTCAAGTTTGGCGCTGCGATGGTGGCTCACTTATTCACATTTGAGGGTGCCTCGCGATAACTTCACAAATCGATACATTTCGTGTATGAAATGGTGTTATTCAGCCTTCAGAGTGTTCACATTACTCCGATCGGGATTCGCAGTGCACAACGTTCCCCCCTTCCCTTCACTTGCCTTTTCTTCCCGTGCAAGATTTAGTCAAGAGACGTGTTATAGCTACCATATTCAGTCTCGGAATAAAAACCGAAACGATAGATGAGATAACTAAAGCAACTGGAATAGGGTATGTGGTCATTGAAGAGCATTCACTGTTAGCTAAAGAACGCAAAGGCACTATGCTTATGTGATGTGGGAAGTATGCAAACATTCATCGGCAAATAAATACTCTTTTTTATTTCGCATCCAAATATTCCTCAGACAATATATTCCTCAATTATCCTCAGCAAAAAGTCATCACAGGCGATAGTTCATTTGCATTCGTTATTGATCATCGCTCCATTGCAAGTTATTTTATTTTGCGATCCCTCTTAATGTTTTGTTTCCCCTAATTCTTCAGTCGTTTTTCGATTCGATTGAATCAGCATGAGTCAATAATCGAGTATTACGTTGACTATGCAATGTTATGCAACAGTTGATTGTTTGTTACTCGCAATTTATATAGGCTTACTCAATGATCACATAGTAGTGTCATAGGCTGCATAGGGTGCAGTCTGATTCTTCATTCTGTCGGTGTTGAAGGCGATTGCGATCCAACGCCTTTCATTTGCTGGAAAGGAAATAAAACGGATGCGGTGATGCCATGTGGACGGTGACGCAATTCCCTTATTATCGCCGTTGAAATGGCATTTGTAATGAACCGAAACAAAAATAGTTGCGAGGCCCAAATTGAAATGAGCAAAAGACATTTTTACAGTTAAGTTGGACGAAAGCCAAACGATGAAGTAAAGGGAATAGTACATATATATTTTGAACTCACGGAATGGGTGTGATACGGTACCTCGCTATCAGCATCCTCTTTCCCGATTAATACAGAGTCTGATGTTCGTCATTTTTTGCGGATGATTCTGATTGAACCCATCAATTTTTGGGTGGCACATATAACAAAGGCGGATGATCCCAATATTAGAAAAAGATCCGAGAAGCGAATGCAAGCTGAAGACTGCACATCGAAGCAGATGTCTAGCTGCACAACGAATTACCATAATTTCGTACTTGCAGAATGGGCGTGATACCGATTCTCATGTGTCCTGAGTTGAACACAATTCTTGGAGGCGGTATGATATTTGCGTCAGGCACCGTTTACGGCTTTATGGCACTTGGCAAAAAGGCGGACCTCTCTTCGATGAGTGGCGCTGCAACGGATCCGGCTTGGAATGCGAATGTCAATCAGCAGACGCCTGCCTCATTCGGAAACCCGTCGATGGCGTAACTAACGACGTTCCTTTGGTGATCTCTTCGCCGCCGACTTTGGTACTCCTTTCCTGTCATAGTGCTGTTTGCTTCCACGTAGTGAGTAAACGTTGGTAACTTTTCTATTTGATGTTATGAGGCGAGAGAGAAGAGTTCGAGATTATAATCAATCTTGGATGAAGTGACGCACTTCCAGGTTTATCATGTGGCTGCCGAGGTGCGAAAGCAGCATCAGTGAAGTGCACAGCTCATATCTACGAAGGAAGCAGTCGCGCAGCATTTGCTTTTCATTTGGCGGTGTTTTTCTCGCTTGATGCGTCTTATTAAGAAGCTGTCGGTTATTTTAATAATTGCTGACTGTCCCTAGGCATACTTTCTCAAGTTTGGGATTCTTCGACGGATTGTACAGGCCTGGCGAATAGCTAAAAGGGAATGAAATTTCAGATTTTAAACACAAGTATAGCGATGCAGTCGTGCTGTACGTATGACTCACCCCGTCTTCGATTTATCACCTATTCTTGGTCTAGATGGAGCGCGAAGACGACCCACCGCAGTTTCTTTGAGTTCCAAGGGAAAAGGAGATGGCAGATAAATGAACTTTGTTCAGTAGCCACTGAAATACTTTAGTTATTTATATTGCCATCTCTAGAGTGATTCTTCAAGTCAGTTTGGCAAGAGTGGATTGCCCACAGAAAAAGCGGCCAAGAGAAGTGGTCGAATGTACCAAGTAAATAGAAGGATTGTTTGGTGTACAACGATAATCTACTGCTGTGGGTTAAGGTGGTACTGTTTTGCGATGCGTTCAGCGATACGCTATGATGAGTAACTTTGTTTTGAGGATTTGTGTGAATTGATGTGCACATGCCACTCTAATTGAATCCTTTGCTCGTTGGTTAATTTATTTTTCGCAATCTGTTTATTGCCACATAAAATCATAAAATATGATTTTTTGGTATCATCATATGGTACAAATGAAAAGAAAAACATTTACGGCTGATAGCAGCAATCCTTTACAGTGCCGAAGCAGATTATTACATAAGAAAACGACTTATATGAGGATCATTTCGTGCATGGGAAATATTACTTTGACCAACAAGATGGAAAGTTGGTCTTGCCAGGCGGAAACAATTTTGCACAATCTTTTTTGCATTTCAGTGTTTAGGTATCAAAACAAAAGTTGTTGTTCGTTATGCATTCATTTTTGATCACTTTTCTACGATGTAAAGCAATTCAAATTTCCGAATACCTATTACGCTCTGACAAGATGGTATGACGTTGAGGTGCAATGGCACTGTGGTGCCCACTAGGCGGTCTAAACAGGGAAAAAAAAAGAAACAATAAACACAAAGTACCACATTAGCGGCATTATTATGCATCATCATTAAAACTGTATTATAACTAGTAATTGGTGTATCAGTAATACTGCAATATGAAATAAGCAATATCGTAGCAACGAGAGTGGACCGATAAGCGGAGAACGACTTAGATACAAATAAAACGCAACAGATTGTGAACGAATGACGAAGTGAATTGAGAGCAGAAAGGACGACGAAAGACTTGCCTCATTACCACAGCGACTTCAGCGCTTTCATCTTCTTCACAAGCAGACAGAACCGAGTTACAGGATTACCAAGTTTGATGAGTTCACTCATCGTCACTCCCCACACTTGCAGCGGCTCTTGTAGTACTTGGAACTTCTGCAAAAGGTTCTTGAGTGATCCTGGTGATGACGGTGATGAAAAGATCCAAAAGTCTCGACATCCCCCTCTCGATGTCCATGGTATTGTTTATTTGTTCCCTCCCCCTTCCCTTTATTCTTTCTGATATTTTCCTCGTCTTTAATTCCTTCCCGACTTCTTGTAGAAGCATTCAGTTATCTTTGACTAACTTTGTTGATTCTTGAGATCTTCTACCCATGTTTTCAATTTGTGGTACGTGGGATCCCGCCTCAGATTCCCATCTTCAGTAAGTTTCTCCTCTTCGCAGCACAATTCTTTGTTATTGTTGTACTGTGAAATCTTCTGGTGTTGATATCTTGCTGAACCCAATGAGGACCTGAAGACATGTACTAACCGTGTCGGGTGTGTCCTGCCTATAGATGATGTGGTCGTTTACATTGAAGCAGCTCACTGCCTCATCGTATTCCACGGTTAATGTCTTGTAGCGGAAGGTGGCCTCACGTTCGATACGCTGCAATTCAACATCGTTGTGCCAATTTTATATATTTCACTGCACCACAATATTGCCAGTTGCACGAGTGCATCATATCAGGTAATATCACACCATCCGCAACTTACACCACCATACCTGAACGTTCATTGTCCTGCTGCAGGTAAAGCCTCCATGCATACGGCAGTGGAATGAAATCAATCGTTAGTGATTAGAGGCGTTCCTCGTGCGAAAGGTCATTAATTAGTCGTTCAGGTTTACATCACCAGTTTTTTGAGTGGACTTTGTTTTGCTTGTTCCACAAGCATAATTGATGCTAGCTAGGTTACGATGTTGTTTTAAATTTGTGGTAGGAAATGAGGTAACTGATCTAAGTTGCGATTTCCAGCATAAACACATTGATCAATGACTACACCTATCCACTATTCGTTCTACCCAATGGAGATGGGAAAATCTATGGGAGCCAACGGACAGAAAAATGCAGAGCGGAAGCAAGGGGCTATGATGCATGAATAAAAGGAAGTGAAGTAATCTTCTGGATATCATATACGACATAGGCATATTTCCAGTAATATTTACACACCAAGAAGGATGAAAACAATCATGGTCTACGTATTGGACAGTTGCTAAATATTCTTAATTTTCTTACTATCACTTGTGAGCTTTAATGAAAATCTACATAAAACGTCTAACTGAGACCTGCAAGACGATTTTTGCTTCTTTGGAACTGCCAACCGCAAGCACTTCGGTTGAGACAAGCGAGACATAATGCTTAAGTGGATCGGTGCCTGGCAGTGCTATCGGAATGACCGCTAAATCCGAAAACGTTCGACCGACAACCTGCAACATCATACCTGATTATGCCCGCTCATAATTTGCAAAGAGAATGCTACGAAGAAGGAAGGTCTGCCGATCTTTAATTGTTGGGATTATTACATGACTGTGGGCGTAACAAAGGTTTGTAGCAAAACATGAGGAGAGGGAAAAGAACTGACCATTGCGCCTTCCATATTGGTGCCATTTTTACGAGTGCCCACAAAGATCTCTTTGCCTGTGAATAAGACGTCGCTACCTTCAAGCACTACCGGTTTCCCGTGCTCATTGGCTGGCGCCTCGACCACTTGCCACGACAGATCTTCTAACACAGAGGTGATCTGAAACTCTCTTGTTCGCTACTGCAGAAGAAGCTACACACAAGCATTAAATAAGAAAGTATCCCAAGACACTTCAGTCGCTGTCACATAGCACTTCCCAGTTAATCTGTCGAAGGCTAAGATCGGCTTCCGACAGTTACTACCAGTGATGGGCGATCTCAAAATCCTATCCCTCTTGGGGTTCATCTGCATAATCAGCCAAAGTTCATCCGGTCATTCGCCCATTAGTTATGAAATATGATAACAGAAAAGTACGTTTCGGGCCCGCAGAACTCAAATCAATTATGGGGGTGAATCCATAAGTGAGTGGGGTATATGATCGTTTACCATACAACCTAAATGTGAAGCGTTCGGTACATTCAAGCAGTGATGGCTGATGGCTTGCTAAAAACCAACTACGTGCGAATAAGCAAAGTTTTAGAATGAGAGAGACCTCCTGAATACGACTGCCCGCCTTCTTGGGTCGCGTAATTAGAGCAGTTCCGTTGATGACGATAGCAGCGTCGTCGACGTAGAGACTCTGTTGGGTGCAATCGTCCTGAGGTGATAGCTCGACGACGTCAACGCCTGCCTGTAAACATTAATCCAAGTTGACATCTTTTTGGATAATAGCCAAACAACAAAGCAATTCGACGATGAGAAGAAAAACGCCACGAAGATGAATGGATCTTGAGTAGCGAAGAACATAAAATATTTGTCTACTCAAAGGAATTCAATTGTTTCCTCTCTGAAAAAAAAAAGCCATCACGTGATAATTGAGGATTCCTCTCAGTTAATCAACTCATGTGACACCATCTTTAGTGTTACACTTCAAAATGAGTTACCACATAGTATCTAGTTAAAAGTAAATATTAAATACTTATTGTTCGCTATTTTATTATTCGATTTCAATAATAATAATTAGTTCTTATGATGAGGTGAATAAAAAGGACAACTTGTTATATGAAAGTAAATTCGCAAACCAATTACACCAAAAATAAGAAAAAAAAAAGTGAAATAGGCGAACCTCACGAAGGGTTTCCGAGAGGTCATCGAGTTGTTTGTTTGCAAGCGCGAAATCGACGTTCGTCTTTTTATCATCGAGCTTCACAGAATTGGGGATGCGCACAACGACCGCATGTGTGTATCGCATGATGGAATCACTTCAACTCGACCTCTCCCTCACCTCTCCTTAATGCAAAGCAAACTACAAACTACAACAGCCATATGCGCTCTTCCATTGATTAGAACGGTAAACATAGAAAGAAGAGGAAATAATGAGAATGCTTCACGATATCGTCATTCGCTTCATATATGCACAATGAGTACTCCTATTGCTCGTGGCTTCTTTAGGTGTTTTAATTGCTCATGCGAGGATCCCGCCAGCTTTGTGAACATCACACCAACCCATCATGTACCCATCATGTCTAGCTAAACACCACATCACCTCGTTGATTCGATGATTTCCCTAGACATGGCAATGTGCTAATGCCACACAAACACAAAAGACAAAAGCGCCACGATCTTTAAATCACTGCATGCAGTAATTTGAAGATTCTGCGTCAAATAAAAATATAAACAGTCTGCTACTAATAGCTTATCCACCCTAGAATTTAACTGATATTGGCCAAACTTTACAAGTTTTAGCATTTCATGACCCTGAGACCACTACTTCCGAAAACACCGAAAATGAGGAACCTCCCGGTTGACAATGAAAATAAACTCCACTGAGTCCAACGCAGGTATGGTAAATTATTGGTCCCAGAGAGATCAGGTGTGGCCGGCAAACCATAGATAATTAATGGGAATAAAAAAGTAAGGAGAAACTCATATCTCTGGTTAAAATGCCAAAATTTCCTACCACGTTTAGCGGAAATGCTACAGTCTTTGACATTTCTTTATTACAACTAAACCGTACTGTGGAGAAAACTTCAGCAAAAAAATCCAGACTTCGATCAACATTACAAGGGTGGGTACGGAGTGCAGGAATGCGACCACAAGTCGCATTCGATGAGGAAGTATGGCCTTGCAGGTGGCTATATGCTACCACATTCGAACGAAAGCCATCAGTTCTTCCTGGAGCTTAGCTCGGCCATACTTTCTTATGGATGGTCTGGCTGAGGCCAGCGCCACATCCGTTGTCTCTTAAGCCAAATGACCGCAAAGCTCTATCACTTCTATAATACTTCACGAGCTAAATGCAACGATGGCATAACAGGTCCGCCCCACCAAAGTTTCCTGGCTCCAACTTCAACGACTATGGATGTACAGACATAGACAAACACAAACATTGGCATATACACGCACAGGTGCGGTGTTCCCATATTGTACTTTTGCAAGCGCACAAGCATAATAAGAAGCTGTTCAGTGTTTCGAAAATTTGGAGATAAATCACATGAAAACCTGGCATCATTGTTTTTGTTCGATTTGCGCCTTATACAATCTGCGGAACCTGGAAAACCTCACCGCTAGATCGATGGTCACGAGAGGGTTAGTTCATCCGATTAGGCCGATTAAATTTTACACAACTTTCATAAATGCTTTACATATAAATGTATATTTAATATAAAACGTCAATGCTAATAAAAAATTTCAAAGCATGCAAGCACCGAGCAGTCTGATCGGAACGAATCGTTGTGAATTAACCGTCACCACCATAGAGTCTTTTCGGGTCGGATGCAAAAAAGCGGAAATTCGATTCTTTGAAGTGGCTGGGAGAGTTGGTATTGCACCTTCATGTGATGTGACCATGTGGAGAGTAAATAACATGGGTTGGAGGGTTTGAATTGTTCAAAAATTGTTCAAAACCTCTGCACTCTAATAGAGGCAAAAACACATTTTTCGATCTGGTGATGACATGATACTGCATGTTTTTGCGGTGCATGTCCGTAAGAGGACGAAGGCTATGCTAGGGTAAACAACTGGAAAACGAGTGACTGCAACAACGCCAGAGTGCCCAGCCAAGAGCGGAGTGACCGCATACTTGCAGTATCATCCAATATGTATATATGGGATAAATTTAGTCCCCTTTTATGGTGCATTCTGGAAGTATGGCTTATACGCATTTATCAAATGCAGCAAAAATACACCCTAATTAACAGGCTTCATTTGAGGCAGCTTGATCCTACAACTCGAGAAGAGGATAATGGCTGAAGCAAAACTGTGGAAATGTGCAGATATCGACGAGAAAGCGTAGTACAACTGAATGCCACACATCTCGAGAGCACTCACCTCGGGAAGGGCAATAAGCACAAAGCACAATCGTTTACACAGCTCTATTGCTACATTCTATGAGCATTAAACAATTGTGTGCTGCTATACAACCCATCATTCTCCGAGAATAGCAATGCAAGAGTGCAACTTGCACTATTACGTGAAGCATTCGGCACAGCAAATGGCCACTGCATCACTTTATAATAACACAATATTAGCTTATACCCTTCACTAATTACAGCACTCCCTGAATTTATATGGATTATTTTAGCAACTGCACAGATTGCGTTAAATATGAAATGCTGACGCAGCAATAACCTCCTCTGATGCACACCCATATGATGTTGCTTAATTTCTGAGTTATAACCGTATGAATGTTTCGATGTTCATGCCTGCATACTTTTGTATGTGAATAGTGTTAGCTACACCACACAACGAACAGTCGAGCAATGTCCACTGCAGTGGTCAAGATTTTATGATCACGTGTTTTTATTTCTTGGCTTCCCGTTATTCACTTCAAGTTGTTTGTCCCTCTTTGACCACCCAGAAATTTCAACGAACTTTGTGACTTTGGTTTGGTTTGCTGATGAATTCAATATCGGCTGGAAATAATTGAGTGCTAATTTATTCTCGTAGTATAATGCTTGAGAGAGCGATGATTGCCGCAGTACTTGACCTTTTAGAGATGAAATGTTTTTCTCGCTTCTCTGCTGAGCTTATGTTCGGTGGTGTAAATTGCATCAGCGGCGGTGTGACACGATCGCTTGAAGTAGAAGAATTCGTTGCAGCAAATGGACCTTTGGCAAGGAGGGTGGAGCCAACTGAGAAAGGTTGATAAAATGAAGGATGGGATGGACGGGAGTGAGTTTATTGATAGTCTCTTATACATTTCAAAGGTTATGTGTCTTTTCCCATAGCTTATGCATCTCATTTGGTTAATATCTAATAGCTTTGAATTCATTCCCACTATCAGATAACCCGAATTCTTTCCACATTTGAATGGTTGCTCAGATACAAGACCAATGAATTTATGGTTTCAAATGCAATGCAGAGGCGAACGAAACAGAGTGCTAAATTAGCTAAATAGAAACAATAGGGGAAATGCGATATCCGTTGACGAGAGCTCATCCAGGAGTTGCCTTTCGCATCCGCTCGAGTGCCATCTCAAAGAAAGAGCATCTGTCCGAACACATCATATGGAAATGTTTGCACCACAACTCGGCTGTATCGCAGTAGGCGCCCTTCAATTAATTCAACTTAAGCATAATTAAACATATTTGAATCCACATAAAATGACCCTAATTTCAAAAACAGGCCTAATTCTAGCTTGTGCCCTAATTTATAGTCGAAGTTCGTTCGTTACAAATCTCTGCGCCCATCGAACGAAATAGTCCTCTGAAGAGTGAGTCAAAAAATGGGGAGGGGGATGTGGTGAGGACAACAAGAAGGTCCAAAGATTAGTCGTAGGTTGGAGTTACTTCATCGACCGATCACTAAAATGTTGTTCTAATTAATAACATCGATTCCGTTGAACGAAAACACGTTTCGTTCCATTGATTGAGCAGAAAATGGTCTTACTCTTCTACTTTTCATAACTTGAATTGCCGTAAAAATCACTAAATTTGGGCTTTCATACGAATCTACAAAAAATGCACAACGATGTAGTACCAAGTTACAGCAGCAAAACGGTGAGGCCTCTTCCCCCCCCCCC
>JAARMF010000177.1:7778-18874 GCA_022844705.1 Toxascaris leonina | reverse complement strand
GGGGGGGATGGATGAATGAAAGTGTTTTAGAAAATTTTTTTGATGAAAATTTGGAAAATTTTGAAAGGGTTCCACGATCGTTTCGAAAATACCTTAATCTGTTGTCTGAGAAGTGCTGGAAATGGCCTAAAATTACATCTTTTGAGGGATATCTCAAATTCGGTCTTCAAAGTTTCTTAGTGAATCACGATCGCTAGCACGAGGATGCGGTATCCCACAAGAGAATTTTGGGTGTATTGATGATGGCCACAGTCTGATTCGCTTTCAGTCATTGGTGTATCTTCAATATTCTCGTTGATTTATATGAAGCTCAGCTGCACTGTAGCCTGGTTGTTGACGTCATTAAGCAATATCATCTAGCACTTCGATACCAATTCACTGATATTTGAGGTGAATTCTGTGAGCGCTATGTAACAGACCGGGAACGTGCAATCGCACAGCAACGTGCTATGTTGGATCCGATGAGCGCAGAGGGTCAGAGGTTAATCGCTGAACAAATCCAGAGGGAGAACATTGATTTCTCGCATCAGTTTGCCATGGAACACATGCCTGAGGCTTACATCCCGGTTACTATGCTTTACATCAATATGAAGATCAACGGAGAACCTGTCAAAGCATTCGTGGACTCAGGTTGCTTATGGCCTCGATTTCAACATTTTTGCTGCTTTCATCCTTATTCATGCGTCTTGATCTGTAGACATCCGCAGTGAACCACGTTTGCTGGGCTAGAAAGGAACAAGAGTCGATAGCTTAGTAGATGGGCTTTATAAAGCAAATTTAGGGACCGTGAGGAAAAACAGCATTTTTAAATAGCGGTGAAATAAGACGATTCTCTCGTTGTCGGTTTTTCAGTGGAGCAGAAAACTTAAAAAGGAAATCGCTGAAATGCAAAAGTATCTCCCCAGACTGTAAAGAGAAGAGTTCCCAATTTCCGTACATCAGTAGTAATCAGCGAGGTCTATACTGTCTCTAGCTTTCTCATTCTTTGTTTCGATGGCATTTGTCTCCAGCCAGGCTGATGTTGTGTTATTTATTACTTCATTTCATGTTTTTTAAGGCGCACAAGTATCAATCCTCTCAGAGCGTGTCGCAGTGCGATGCAATCTGATGCGACTTGTTGACAAGCGTTTCCAAGGAGTCGTCCACGGTGTGGGTGGTGCTCAGAAGTTGCTCGGAAAAATCCACACGTGTAAGTTGTTTGCTTTTTGTTTAGCGCAATGAAACGAAATGAAGAAGGGACTACGGGAGGGGTTGACCTCGCGACCTTTTTCAAGTGATGCATGTGCGACACCCAGACATCCGTTTAAATGGTTAAAGCTTCGTTAAAAAATACCTACTCGGTTGTTCTCACTAAGAGTACTAGGGTTAAGAGCGAAATAAGTCGATAGAGGATTGCATTTGCGCTGTTTATGTGTGATGGTCACTCCCTTCGAATTGCCTCTATACTGTTTATACGATGGTCACTTTTTTCGAGTGGTCATTACGACGTCTTCATCAAGAATTTCAAGGGAAATATCGCAAACATGTTATGGTAGGAGTTTTCAGGTCAAGTTCAAGTAGAAGGTAATTTTTTCCCATGTAACTTCGATGTTCTTGCGGATCGTGACATCGATGTGCTATTAGGGCTGGACATTCTCAGAAGGCATCAATGCGTCATCGATCTAAAGAAGAAATGCCTCTGGTAAGTACGATGAGTGCGCACTTCTCTAATTCTTTTCATCTTCCTTTCCTGGAATATCCCAGCCAATTATATCTAAAATCTTGAAGCGAAGTACTTATAGTCCGTATGCCCTCATTTTAATGGTAAAATAAGGCGCGGTTGGTCTGTATGGTTTCAGTTATTATATCGAATACACTTCACTGAATATGTGAACTGAGAGCACGATGCAGAGTGCAGTTAAAAGCACTTCGAAAGTGACTGTGCGGTGGATGTAAATGAGTTGCAGTTTTGGCGAATCGACGGTGACGCCATTTTTGGATGAGGCGGATATCCCGAAGAGGGACGGAGACAAGGCTGGCACCTCTTCGCTCTCATCAAACGGTTGCTCAATTTTTTCATTAAAGGATTTCCCTCTCCGAATCATTAAAAAATCGTTTTTGTTAGTTTTCCTTTCCTTTTACCTTCTTGAAGTTGTTTCACTGATAACCATAAGTTATCTGAGATATCGCATAAGAAAAGGGAGGATATATTGGTTGATGTGTTTCAGAAAAGGATGCAGCAAAACAAATTTCCCCTAGAACTTCCCAGAAAGACCAAATATGCTGACAAGACAGAGAGGGTCATTCGCGATTAGTTTTTATTGCAACTTCCTTGTGCTGTTCAAATAAACGTTTTCAGTTGAAGTCGATAGCGCAAAGTTGGCATCACTGATGGCTCTCGGTTTTGAAGAGGCTGCCTCTAGGGCGATGCTCATTCAATGTGGTAACGATCTTGAGTTGGCCGCTGCTAATCTGTTGGCTCGACAGGCGGCAAAGTCTTGATTTTCAATAGTTTGACACTGCTGATATTAGATGCTGTGAAGTTATAATTATAAAGGGAAGGGGATGCGAATATTCAAGAACGACTGCGGAAGTTCAAAGATCTTTTATTGTTGTGAGGCATATCACATCGAGCGGTTGATAAATCATGAAAGAGCATAAAACACCAACGCCACATATTCGTAGTCTCCTTCTATACAAGAAAGTGTTCCCTGTTGCTCGAGAAATTATCATTATTAAGTGGAGTCTCATCTTTCAAGCAGATCCTTCCATAGTTCAGAGGAAATAAATTGGTCATCCCCCATTATCTGCATTGCACTTCCCGTGCGATCGCTCTTTATTTATCGAATTCGCTTTATTGATGAGTTAAGAAAAAAGAATTTGTTCAAGTAACGTTATTCATTTTGTTCATTTCCCATCTCTTCGACTAAGAATTTTCTCCTTATAGGTACCCTCCAAAAGTCAAAAGGTGTTTCCTTCGTCTTCGTTTCTTCTTCACTTCCTGCAGCGAATTTCCTCTCCCATATTTTTTCTTGTGATCCGTATCGCTAATTGCGAATTAATGAAATTGGCAACATTGGCAATCGATCCTCTTTTCTCAAGATTTTTTCGTTTTATGAAGTCGCACAGGCATTTGAGCTTTGATCACGATCGGATGTTTATCTGTGCGGTTCGATGGATTGTGGATAGACTACATAGGGATTATTGATTCGGTTGATATTCATCATAGCTGATATGTTCACACATTGAGCCTTTGAGCGCATTTATTTTTTCACGAATCGTTTATGCTTCTTTTCTGCGGTGTTATTTAGCAAAGATGTGATTGATGCGGCTATCTTCTCCTTTTTCCTTTACCTCCTTCGCATACTCGATTGCTCTCGATCGTTTTTTCCCGTCATTTGATATTATTTGATGAGTGGAGCTTGGATCGGTGTTTGAAGGCAACTAATATTTTGAACATTTCATCGTTGTTCAAAGTTGATGCAGCTAAGCGTTTCTGTGATATTCAAATATTTCGCACAGGTGATCTTTGAAATGGAGTTCCCTGATGCACGTAATTAATTACCTCAAGAATGTCATGAGAGTCTTTTCTTTCGACGGATCGGCGGTCTACAGCGTAAGAATTCGATAGGAATTTCCGCTGGTTTGGTGTATCGGATAAAACAACTCCAATTCTGGTCTAGTCTGCATATTTGGGAAACAACTGTGATTCCCACGGGTTTGAAAAGAAAAACAAAGGAGCTTGCTCGTTCTGTTTAGCACGGGAAACGTACCTGTGGAGATCAAACAGCGATGTCATATTTGTAAAGGTGTGATTGATTTCATTGCATCGATGGCTATAATTTGAAGAAGACTGATCGTCTGTGCTGCATCTGGTCGACTATGTGAATAAATCTGTTGAAAGTCGAAGTGATGTTCATTGTGCTATACAAAGTGAGCATGTTTGTTCATCATTGCGCCTTCTTAATTGATAATTGAGCATTTTGCATTGCAATTGAGCTTGCAAAATTGAGTTCGGAATCTGCACATGAAAATATTGCATCCAGCTATTCGGCCATTTCATTTGGAGTCGCCCTTCATAAAAACTTTGCATCGAACTCCACTCATTGAAACACTAACTATTAATACCGCTATTAAACAGTTTCTACTCCTTGGCACAGTGTGATCGGCCTCACCCATATCAATTCGACAACCGTTACATACATATATTCTCCCCTGCACTGCATTCAACTGTTTGGATGCTCACCTAAAATTCAAACGCTTCGCAGTTCGCACTGCAGGTTTATCCTGTAGGAATGAAGCTATCCTATAGGAATTTTCTATCTTTGAGCGTTGTCATGTGAATATGCTCCTTAGCCTCTTCCCCTCCCAGAAAAGTCCCACACCGAAAATAATCTGGACCCAACAAACCCAACTGCCCTCAGACTCTTTCGCTCTCCTCAGGGCTGAGGCAGAATGTCTTTAGCAAGCAACAACCACAGCCCCACAGCCTACTCTGCAACAGCTTCTCATCAAGCAATTCGGTCGTTCCAGTACAGTTAGTAACCGACATTTTTGACGTTTATCAGCCGATACTGTCGATCGTTCCAACAACTATATTAACAG
Source organism: Toxascaris leonina (assembly GCA_022844705.1). Lineage (NCBI taxonomy): Eukaryota > Metazoa > Nematoda > Chromadorea > Rhabditida > Ascarididae > Toxascaris > Toxascaris leonina. Next base: position 14,290 of record JAARMF010000177.1, on the reverse strand, counting down.
CGAACTTCCACCTGCTCCTTCAAAACAAACACTGCACGTATCAACGAAAGGCGACCGAACCTTTTAATATATTTCCTCGCACTTGAATAAAAAAAATACAAATTTAACAATGTTTTACAACAAAAGTTTACAAAAAAAAAACTACTAGGCAACTCATCAAAAGAACAAAATAAAGCAGAACGTATGAGCACAAAAAGAATAAAACCGTGAGATGACAATTCCGGAATGGAAAGAAGCTCTCTGAGCTATGTCCACAACGGTAAGCTCACGTCAGACACACCGGAGCCGATAGAGGAAATTATTTTGCTGCAGCTTGATTAGATATATAATTGAACCATTGAATGACAACAACGGAACTTGAATAAATTATGACTCAAAATTTTTTAAAAACTGACAGAATAAGGTACGGCTCTCAACTTATGAAGCAACGAAGACCACAAAGATCACTCAGAAACTATGGCTGAGATCTCGTTCTCAAACACTTTTTGGCCTCATAATTTCATTCCCTCAAATGCCACACTGCTACACCCGACCGTACCATATTCTAGAAATCTATACACGAAGCAGAACAATTCTGACAAATAAGACATCTTCATAAAATCTGGATAAATGATGGCCCGCTTACATATCATAGTTCACAATTACGAAGAACCATCACAGCAATTCGCTCTCAGCAAATTTCCAGTAGGCTACTCTTATAACGTCAGACAGGCTCAGTTCTCCACCTGTCTATAACTTCACCTCTTACTACGACATAAATAACGATAAAATCCACTTGTCTAGTCATCTGATCATCTTTAAAGAAAGAAGCAAAGAAATAAAACTCTGTGAGGGCGAACCCCTTCCTCACTCCCACAAAAAATAAATGTGATAAGAGACAGAATGCGCAGACCCGGTGCATCACGACGACGGCACGATAGGACATCAACACTTCATCGCGTAATATCTTTTCTTCAGGCCACCAAGTTCGCACTTCAGACGTTTGTTCTCGGCCAAGAGTTCGGCTTTCTGCAGCTGTTCTTCTCTGACTGCCTTCTCCAATACTTTAATACTGCTTTCTTTCTCCTCCAACAGATGACTCATTACACCGACTTTTTCTTGCAGATCTTTGATCTGGTTGTCTTTCATCCTTTGCTGTTCTTTAGCCTTGGAACGTGATTTGCGCACTGCATCGTTGTTCTTCTCTCGTTTGAGACGATAAAGTGGGTTCTTCTTTTCCGCCTATAAAAAACACTTCCTGTCAGAAATTACTAAGCAAAATAATTCAATGCATTAGCCGCCAGCGTCAGACAACGCATCCATCTGCCAGTTAGATTGCCGGCCCAATGAGCGAGCATCCGATGGCCGCTTTGCCGTTAGCTGCTTTGCCAATAGGTCCGATGCTTACCAAAACTTAATGCATTGCCCAACCAGCAAATGAATCTGCACACTGGGTGCAATATCAACCAAGCAGTCGCTTTTTTATTAGCCCATCATTTTTGACGACTTCCCATCAGTCCATGATGAAAACAAAAACAGCAGAAACTCAGATCGGGAATTACTGCTCTCAATTCTATGCTTTGACAGCAGACTAAATATTAGTACGCTGAAAGTGAGATCGGAATTCAGCTGTGTAGAAGGGCCGCTCTAATAACAACAACCACGTATTAGCCGTATAGACGCCAAGCCATCTTCGCAACATATGAAAAGGAGTGTTTACCTGGGCCGTGCCTGGTGGATGAGTTTAACTGGCTTGATGGCAAAATTAAACGAGCCAAAGCTGAGTGTGATGATAAATTTCCGACAATTGTAGCACCGCAGTTAGCGCATTAAATGACACTTCAATAATCAAACGAAACAAAAGTGCCTCTGAAAACGCTAACCTCTGGTTTAAGCGAATACTTGCGTGGCTTTATTGTCGGCGTATAGGTCACTTCGATTTGCTCTTTCGAGCCTGGGCTGGATGTCGTCGGCTGCAGTGACTGTTCAGGTGTTATGGGCTCATCCTCCCAAGGTGTTTCCACCTTTACCGGTAGACGTCGACCAGACATCTGCGGCGTGGCCGGCGCTGTGCCCGCCATATCATCGAATGATTGCTCCTGCTCTTTGTGTTCTGCAATATATCACTCCCCTCATTTCAGCTGCCGAGTTCAACTCCCGTGCCTCACTTCTAGAGTCTAGCCTAGTTCATCAAACCATCCACCAACATTACAGCTTGCCAAACGATAATAAGCCATAAATTCGTATTTTTGACTGAACTGACCGCTCGCATTAGCCTATAAGATAACTATCGAAAACACGATGGAAACGACGGTGGAATGCATGTGGATTTGAACGTAAGCTTTAACAATGCCTTTGGGATTCAATGATGAGCTCAGCTTGGGTTTCTGGGTGGGTTTAACGGGCTTTCTGGTGGTGCAGAATATGCCTTGAACACGGCTGCAGCTTCAAAGATTTCGTCAAGCAGACAGACAAAGAGAAATACGCGCGCAGATGTGACAACAGCACAACAGTTTTTGAGAAGGAAAATGCGCGAAAACGTTCACTCTGTTGATGATGGAAAGATGGTGGGTATAGGCGAGCTGTTCCGACCGCTTGCTTTTTATAAAGTATAAATGCAAAGGTGATACTACTTCCACTGTGTCCGATTAATCGGTCACCAGTGAAAGATGAAAAAGATTGACGTCTTTTTTGATATTTACGAATTACCAAACAACGCAAGAGAAACAGTGAACCGTCTGCATAATTCGCATAACCCGCAAGTGAACCTTTGCTAGAGCATAAGGCAATGCCTCATAAATCTTCCTGACTATTCTCCTCATCAAAAATGTTGACACTTCAGCTATTGTCCTCTCAAAATCCAGTCGACAAGATCGATTTCCCATTAATTTCTACTCCTACGCAATCCTTTTCAAAAGTTTTCTCCCAAGCGGGGTGGGCTGCGATATTTATTTCTTTCGTTCGTTTTCTCTCCCCTACCCTACCAGTCTACTTTGCTGTTATCTCATAGACCGTGATCGTTTAAAAGATGCGAACAAACCATAGGCAGCGAGATCCGTGTATTGAGGTGGAAACCCACAGTGTTGAGTGTATATATCGCTTTCGATTAACCTTTGCTTATCGATCAGCTCCTCGCCGACATCTCCGTCCAAATCTTGTAGATCATTCAAATAAGGTGTTAAATCAATATTCTCATCCATAAAATCATCATAACCGTCCTTCTCTTGAAGTTGTTGACAAAGCATTAATGAATCCTGAAAGAGAGTTCTTCGATAAAATACATGCACTCTTGATGCAAATAACATCATTCGTTTTAATAAAACGGCTTCGCAAAGGGATGGGTGGGAAGAGTGAGGGGGGAGGAGGGGGGAGTGGTGGTGGGGGGGGGGGTGTAATGGATCAGCAGATGCTTCTGACTAGAACATTCAATTCGAGAACTTGAGACATCATGTATACAGAAATAAAGACAACTCTTCAAAAATCTGACCACCCTACACGTTGCCTTGATGACAGCTGCAGTGTGAATATTTTTGAAATATATATCCAAATTTGCATTTATATTACAATTTCAGCTTCAACAGTTGCGTTCCTGAGTGTTTTTCCATCGGATACGACATGATAATGGAAGATGCGAAAGTATCTATTACATGTAAAAGCATAGCGTGCAATATAATTGAAAGGCGGACTAAATCGGAAGGCAGACCGCTACTGAGATCTTTAAATGGTGTCACATTGCGGATGGCGCACTTGTCATGGCATCTAACAAACAAACCTGACGATCCACAGCAAATGACATATCGGCACGTTGTGGCTCTCCCTTAGGGATGTTCTTACTCTCAGACGGCTGTCCATAACGTCCGATCGAGAACAGATCCATTGCAGTAGAATAAAACACACAAATAGCAACGTCCACTTAAAGTGACCCTGCAACAAGAATCACTTCGAAGGGTATTTCGCAATTATGTAAGGCTAGCAACAACACTAACACACCACTACCTGACACCATAACAACGAGGCGCTTGTAACACAACAATGATGAAATCTCTATCAGCACCGCTGAATCATCAAGCAACGCCCCCCTTCGACCCGCCCCATTTGACCGCACGCAACGCTCGCCACGCATGTTGACATCATCAGCGTTGTCATCATTAATTGAAAATTAAACTCTTGAAACGAAAACTTGTATACGGCAGAAATTACTTGAATGCTTGTCAATTTCCGGTGGAATGAGAGTCAATTGCAATGTTGTTTCGATTTGTTTGTGATATTTGATTGAGGCTGCAATATGTGTTGCATTGTTTTTTATGTTGGGATGTGTGCTCATGTCGGTGTCGTTGCCCTGCCTTCTTTATTTGCGGTGTTTATAAGTTGTGGGGTTATGACTGTCAGAGTTTTCTCAGTAGGAATGTCTAATTTATTTTATTTGAATATTGAATGTGCAAGAGATATAGAGATAAGAACAAGAGGATAGATGGCAAAAGAGACAACGGAGACAACGATAAAAAGAAGAGGGACAACACCTGTAAAGCATTCGAGCGAGTTCGAGTCCATCTTCTCGACATTCAAAACACAACAGCAAGAAGATCAAAAGGCTTATCGGAAGTTTGGAAGTTGCAGTGGGTTGGTGCAGGTCGGTGTTCGTGGTATGACAGACAATTGCGATTACAGGGAGGAGTACATTGAAATATTTCTGAGAGTAGCATGTTGGGAAAGTCGTAGACATTATGTAGGAGAGAATCAAGTCGAGTCCGAGTCTTCAATAAACCAGTGATTCAAGTTCAACGAGTTTGTCATATTTTGATATGGCTTGTATGAATCGCCATGAACTTTGCGAAAAGCAATACGGCTGAACAGCTTTATGGGCATTCTTTAACAGTCTGACATCAGAAACCAAATAAGAACACCATATAGGATTATATCATTCGAAAATAGGTTGCCGGTAAGTATGGTGCTCAATACACCTCTGCTGCAAAACTGTTTGCAATTTCTGATTCGTCAGTAAGAGTGATAGAGTGCAGTCTTCAGGATGAGTGAGGGTCAATTATGGCACGCAAATCACGAACACAACCTGTTCAAGAGGGGTCTCACCTCTTAGTTTGTTAAAACAGTCACATTTTCATTGCAAATATTTTGCTGCAATTATTTCGACAGTCTGATAAATGCGCCACGATCCTTTTGGAAAATATGGAATTTATAGGCAACATTATGCAGTGGACGATAAAATTTAAGGCCGTTAACAAAGAAGGAGGATATTATCAGAGGCTTAAGGAACAAGGACCCAAGATGCTTTCTTCCATGCTGGGGCATCACTACGAATTCGATATGAAAATGAGTATCTCCCGGCAATTATCACTAAGAAACCTTATCGACATAAAATATTTTGACCCACTACAGCAGACATTTCACGACGCCACGCTTCGTTCAATTCCAGAAACAGCTGTTCATGACAGATCACATCAAAAGCAATTAACGTACACAATTTCGATCTGAAATTTCATATTCAGCACAGATATGCAATCGCCTGAGCGAGCGAATGCAATCGATGTTGTCAATCGACCGGATATGAAGCCGAACTCTCAGAGTTTAGAACAGAAGACTTTACAGACGAATAAGGTTCCACACATCGAGCGATCGTTTTTTAGTTGAAATAAAAGAATAATAATAGGTGGGTAGGGAATTGCTATTGCAGTGAATCTTGAAGGGAATGGTGGGAAACCTTTAAGGTTTGTTGAGAAGCTTGTGAAAAGCATTAAAGATTAATTGAACATTTACATCAACCCAATTGAAATAATTTTTAGAGCATGCATTAAAGGCATTTGTGTTTGATGAAAATATTTGAGAAATATATCGCAAATTGAGCGCATTTAAATTCGCAATCCATAACTGGAAGAGTGTGGATTCACCTTTCTTCTTTGGGATTCTCACCGTATAGCTCGTTGTCAGCTTACTATCGGCATATAAAACACTTTGATATCTCGCCATTTTCCACAGTTACGACATAATTTATATTTCGAAAAATCCAATCATCGAATATGAGTAATAAGTCGAGGTGATAACAACTGGAACGACATCGCATTTTTGCCTTTCAATGAAGTATTTTTGGTTTTATTTAGTTGTTAAATTACTGCGTTTAGCGTAAAGCAAGTGATCGACGTTATGTTGAACGTCCGGTAGATGCACATACACGGTATCGTCTTCAATCTCAGTCCTCATAGCCGCGATCTGTAGGCAATGTGTCGCTGTTACGCAACCCAGCAGCAGTCTTCCTGCATCCCTCATTTTGCAGTCACTCCGTTTGGGTGGTGATTTTCGTCGTTGATCACTCTTTTATGTAAACCTTCTAAATCGTAACTACTATTTTATTGGTTATTGCTGAATTTTGAGACTAATATGGGTGATAATAAACGCACTCTTTCACACTGTCATTCGCACTGCAGCTTGAATTGGCATTCTAGTGTACATAATGCTAAACAAATAATGAATTCACTACAGTGTTTTATTCAAAATGGGTTTATTTGTTGTTGTTTTTTTTT
>JAARMF010000176.1:106105-133404 GCA_022844705.1 Toxascaris leonina | reverse complement strand
TCGTTATGTGCAATGTTTATATTTACGCATGTATTGCTGCTGCCATTCTCATTTATTCTGCCGGAGATATGGTTCCGTGCTTTTTTTATTGTAAAAATAAATGGGCTTATTACTTATTGAAGCGAGTGCATATTTCGGCGTATTTAACTGTAAACCATCACAGGAAGTTTGTCGCTTTTTTGTTCGATGCCTTTATGAAAGTTCAGTGACGAACTCATACTGCCTTCCACTGTTAGGCTGAGCGCACTAAAAAAAGTCCGAACCAAAGCTAACTTCTCATGCACGTGCATGAGGATAAGAGCGCTGCATAGGGAAGGCCGGATAAATCTTTTGCTTCATTATGTTTATCTCGAATTGCCCACCATCCCCCACCGCCTTTAAGCGTCGATAAGAGCAAAGCATCCAGGACATGCAATTTGCGAGGGAAGCAAAACTTCATAGCATGTTTCTTTCTGAATGTTTCAATGTCTACAACGCTGCCGCACATAAACCGATTGTACGTATCGTTGTTGCCCCTTCAAAATCCCCAAATGTCACCCTTGTTGCGACTCGCACTCGAATCGATAGTTGGTCATGGCGCAAATGACGCAGTATGCGTTGCTTCTCAATTGGCATTTGCTGATTTATGCAGTCAAAGGATTCACTTTATGTTTAGAATAAAGACTTGAATTCAAAGTTAGAATCTGCAAATGACGACTAAAAGCTGAAGAGCGCTACTGTTTGGTCGTTGTTCATCACACTTGCTAAGCCGTATGTACATATATGTGCTGTAGTCATTTAATTAAAACGATTCATTATGGGCGTTATCAGCTGGATTGTTCCTTGGCAAATGAGAGAAAAAAAGGATCGCATACACTGTCATGCGTCAAGCAATTTCCTTTTATGACAAACTCTACGTTGTATGATTGCTTATTAGCAAAGGTAATGCTTCTTTTTTTGAAATTGTTTAATCAGACTCTTGGAGCGAGCTAGTGGAATGGTTCACTTTGAATCATTGGCTTCTCGCGCAGCTCAGGACATTGGCTTTGTCCCAAAAGTTTTGCTTGCTACTTTAAAGGTCCATCGGTCACATGTTTTGTGTTGTTTCTTGTTTCGCTTGACTATTTTTCGAGCAACACGTTTTGTTAAGTCGGCGTTTTTGATCACATAAAGAAGGAGGACGACTGAAATCATTTGAATGCAGAAGCTGGACTGAAGCGATATAAATATTCAAAAAAGCTGCATTTATAGCATCCAGATTTTTATCAGGATGCTATAAAAGGAGAGCGAGGTAAACAAAAAATCAGTGGACGTAACGCTGAGTTCGGTTTTGTAGTTTCTCCGATCTCTTTGAAGCCATGCATAATCAACAAGAAACAGGCTTTACGTCGCTGTGCAAATGGGTTCATTAATGTTCATTGAATCCTCCATCTTTAACAGTTAGCTTCTCTTCATCTAAAGTCCCCTTGAAGTGGTTGCCATTTTTGCTGCAAAAAGACATGCAAATTCCAATCTGCTCGACCGCGCTAAGCATGGAGTTCTTATATTCCTGAAATAATTTGTTATGTCCAGAAATGATTTATAATTAAAGACGACTGTCGGTAACAGTTTCCCTCCTTTGAGGGTCATGTAATTTAGGGGAGCTTATATAAAGAAAAGGCTTGTAGTTGGAGTAAATTATCCCACGATAATTTTTCGAGTGACCTTGCAATAAAATCTTCCTCAGTGGGATTTTTTTCAACAACGATTCTATGGGTGTGCCACGTTATTTCTCGACTTGTGACTTCTAAATGTGGTTTTAGTTTATTTTGGTAGACGTGTTGTATTATCGACTCGAAAATCCTCTTTTCTGAGAATACGTTTACTACACTGAGGTAGAAAATGATGTAGTAGTGTGATTAATGAAACACAAATTGTATGCTCGAATAGCGAAGCATAGCGGCAGGTTACCTAGCGAGGGTACCTCCTTTATACCTTTTCAATACTTTTTTGCGAGTAATATCACTGCGTTTGCGCAGCACTTTCATGGCAGTGTTACGTGTTGACCGTTGTGGTTATGAACTGTAGCTTCTTTAAAGTCACATACTGGCGTTCCGCATCCATTCAGTTTTAGGAAACCCCGTGANTCGACTCGAAAATCCTCTTTTCTGAGAATACGTTTACTACACTGAGGTAGAAAATGATGTAGTAGTGTGATTAATGAAACACAAATTGTATGCTCGAATAGCGAAGCATAGCGGCAGGTTACCTAGCGAGGGTACCTCCTTTATACCTTTTCAATACTTTTTTGCGAGTAATATCACTGCGTTTGCGCAGCACTTTCATGGCAGTGTTACGTGTTGACCGTTGTGGTTATGAACTGTAGCTTCTTTAAAGTCACATACTGGCGTTCCGCATCCATTCAGTTTTAGGAAACCCCGTGATTTCTTTTTTTTTCTTCTTTTTTTTGATGAAACCTTCAAGAATTTTGAAGTCGACAATGCTGAAAGTTTTTGCGTCTTCCTATTTTTTTTTTCAAAACCTCTGATATTTGCATTTTTTATGCCTTACTGAATTTTTAGTTTACTTGTTTAACGCTGTTCAACTGTTGAATCGAAACAACTGTGGTTAGCCAAGGGAAAATGTGGCGATATAATGCAGACCGACTCCTCAACCTTTCAACCGAATAAATTTCATCACTTCAAAGTAAGGCCCCTGTTTTTTAAAATGTCCCACTGCTTGTTTGATCCCTCAGTTCTTTTTGCTTCGTCGTGTCATTACGTTGAATTTCCATGCGCATCCCGTTTGAACTATAGTAGAAGAAAAAACGAAAAGGGGTAGGATGGTGATTCGTGTGTATGTGGTAGGTGTTGTTTTGGTCGGTAGAATTGAACTTGCGATCGATTGTACGTCTTGTAGAGAGGCGTTGTTCGTGTATTGTGTTGCGTTTGTGTTTTGAATGGAGCACATTGCAGTGCACGATGAGTAGTGAAGTGATTGGCGATGAGGGCGAAGGAGTGCGTGTGCTACACGACACAACTAAGGAGATGAACTTCACGTTGAACTGTGATGATGAGGATGTCAAAAGGACGGATGTGAATAACTCCATCGCTGAGCGTCCCTTCCAGAGAAGTATTTCAAACATAAAGAACGAGACAGACCACTCGGCACGAGTGCGCAGGGTGTGTTCTTTTGATTTAACTGCATGCGTTTTGGCAGTCCAAGCTGTTACGGTGAAGATATGCTAGAAGCAGTAACTTGCAATCAGCACTAAATTCTTCATTGAATATGCCCACTGCTGCTGCCGTTCGTCTCATCGGTCATTTGCGGTGCTGTGTGAATTAGACAGCACATGTGCATATCTCATTTCGTTTATTATCGCAATCTTTGATGAATACAGGTATGTATTTCAATATGTGCATTGATCATTGTTTCAAAGAAATTGAGTAAAGGGAATGGAACAATGATTCATGGGGAAGGGAAGGGAGGAAATTGGGCGGTAACGAAATGTGGCCTTTGCTTTCCACCATCTGTGTTCACCGTTATCACCTGTCCGCATCCATCAAGGGTTGCGATAATAAACGAACAGTGACATGCCCGCATGTTTCCTTGTCCAAACAACATTTTAACTACTTGATGTAACAAACGGAAGCAGTAGTGGTTGCTTGTAATTTGACGTTGTTTGATGTTCGGGGTGGCATTTGTATGTAATGATTATGTTCATGAGCTAGATAGATGGGTTCATGTAGTTTTCTCAACCAACTAGATAAATCTGTGCACTTCCCCCGTAAAATGAAGTAAGAAAATTGAAGGTAGTGCGATTTTTGAAAATTGAAACGCTAGATTAACCACTCAAATTTGGGCTCATTTCGATTGTTGGTCAAGAAAACGAGGTTTATGGGCAGTGAGAGAATGTAAAATTTTTTGGCGAGTCACATTAAAACTTTTTTCTGTGCTTTCCACCACTGACAACATTAATCAAGCAGTTCCCCACTGTGCTGTTTTCCTTGTAAATGTGATGTCGAGGCTTTATCCGCCGCAGATTATTCTCTTAGGCATTTGCCGAATTCGAATGGGGATTGCCTTGCGTTGCAGGCATCTCTGGGTGCTGTTTGTGAAGCACGTGCAATTCGCGTGCAACTCAGCTGACGTGACTGCTCTAAACATCGCTGCAGACGCAGTGCTATGATCGGTCTTTATTCAGTTCTCGCTTGAAAATCACTCAGCAAATACTAATATTCTACACCATCAAGTAGCATCCCAGATTTTTGCATTTGGGTTGGCTTTGTTGCAAAGAGGGCTGCAGTGTGACGTTGAGGGCTTTTTGTAGTATGTATTTAATGGAATCGCTCTCTCCTCTTCCCCTTGCTGTCGTTCTTTCTTTTTACCTCAACCTGATTCGGTATCTATATGTTGTTAATGCATCACACCCTCCCGGTGAGCAGCACCTAAAACTTCAGCGATAACATTCAGCCTTTTAAATATTATGGAGGAGAGTTTTTGCGGAGGTATTCTCTTTAGAACATGATAAATTGGCAGTTTTCTCTTGCCGGATGAGCAATCAGGTCACCAATAGTAGTTTTGTTTTTGTGTCTCACATGCTGCAGCAGCAGTGGCCCTTCCCTAGAAGAGTGGTGTTGGTCGTGGAAATGGTTCTTACCATCCCACATCGCAGTGATGACACACTGTTGTGCCCAACTGGCCTGCAGCCTGTGTTTGAAAGTTTGGGGCCAAATTGGATTGGTGTCAGCTGTCGTTCTGTAAAGAAAAAGAGCTTTCATTATTTTTTAAGATATGCAAAGATATGCTGCAATATGTTCGAAATGTTGACAGCTTATCGAGGGAGTGAACTAAATAGATGAAGGGCAATAGGTCGTCCAGTTGACATAGCTGCATACTTTTGTAAAGGTGACTGTTTCTTCTTTTGAAGGTGAATCCTTCCTTCTTTTTTCATCAGTCGCTTCGACAGCTGTGGAATTTTAAGCAGTGTTTCTGTTTTCTTTGCCTCTCAGAGAGAACAATTTTTGCAGTAGTTTTTTTGCCTTTCGTGAGTGCAGTGCACTCTTCAGAATGAGTAAAGAGCAAAACTCTTAGCATATTGTTAAGCATCCTCCAAGGAAATAAAAAGAGAACTAGAACTGAGATGAATGTAAGTGTTCGGTCGTACTTAACTCCGAATAGAACTTGGAAGGTAATGAACTTTTCGTCGAGAGCAATAACTGACGTAATCCGGGAATGAAGAAGAGAGAGCGTCGAACTGGATAATAGTTTATAATTGGCCGCGTGGCATGGCGACCATACATTCGCGGCCTGAGTTGTGAGTAGAAGAGGTTTTTTTTAAGGAATTATCAAAGGTACTGGTGAAGCTTGATGAGCAGCCTCCAAAAGCGGAAGATATCGACGAATTTCTCAGAGAGGCATCCAATGTTGTGTGTCAGCGATGGAAGGCGCGCGATAAATCTTCTGAAATCGCATTTCAGGTGCGCAGTTTTTCGCTTCCAACGTGCGTTATACTTGCTGATTACTCTGTAGTTAACGTGACACTCATCTTAAATAAGGAGCATCTCCAGTTCGTTACTAACCCTCACAGTTTGTTCCTCATTTCCTCACTCATATAGCTTCTATCCCACATTTAAGGTGAGGATAGAGAAGGGATTTAGTGGGAGAGGGAAGGAGAACTTCGCCTAATCGAATTTTATATTATTGAAAGGTGCATGTGAAAATCCGTCTCTCTCCGCGCCTCTCGCAGTCTGAATGGGGGAGAAAAAGGCGTAATTTTGCGATGAAAGTTGATGATTCTGAATGGAATTAGCACCCATCCATCTTGGTGTCTCCCTAGTATCTCCCTAGCTGCTCATCTGTTTGGTTTTATACAGAAGAATGCTAATTTTTAAAGCTTTGATACACGATAACTTCCCTCACAATTGGCGTAGATCGATGGAATTCCGAATTGGGGTTACTGGCTTAGAAAATAATTGTGCTGCGGCCGTAGAATAGCATTTTTTTAAGTCGACTGCTACTGAACGCATCGTTTAACTGCTCCAATTTGTTTGTAGCAATGATAATTTCAGTATTTGTCGTTGTTTTTTCTAGTGCTATTGGGAAGGTGCGTTGAAAGATCTCTTTGTGTTGAGAACCGCTTATATAAATTTTTGTTGCGATTATAATCAATTAATTTCCGCATTAGTGTCATTCAGTTCAGAGGTGTTTCAAGTATTTCACGTGTCGTGCACAGCGAATATCGAAATGAGCGCGTGAGGACTAATTACTTCTCAGGGAATGCTGATGATATTGGAATTTTGCCTTTCGTTTACGACGCAACACGATGCACCATTCGACTATTTCGTTTCATTGCTTGGATACAATTCAGTAGCATTTTGGCGATTGGCGATTCCGTTAATCTACGATTCCGACCTTTCGTCAGGAACTCATTTCCGTGATGCGCTTCTTTTCTCACTTGCGCTCTACGATATAAACAACAGCAAAAATCGTCTCAGGTAACGACTGTTCGGCCTAAGCGATTCTCCAAAAATTCTCTACGTGTTCACTATTTTCAGGGAGGATTCGATGAGGTTTAGAAATAAGGAAAATCGATAATCAAGAAGAGATTTGGAAATTCTCAAGCTTATTGCATCTGCGCCTTCGAAGTGCATTACAAAAGCGATTCGTAAATCGGCAGTGCAAGACAGCTTGCTTGTTCCACCTGTTCACAGGAAGTAAATTGTGTATTATAGAGTGATGTAGACTGAGGTCGTACGTCAAGCAGGCGCTGCATAGTGAGGATATTACATTATGCGCCTAGTGGCTTATAGGCGATGAATAAATAAAACGGCTAAAGGTCTCTTTTGCTGTAATTGAGTTCGTTTTCAGAGAACTTTATGCCGCTGTGCCAGGAGTGAGACAAAGTATGTTGGGCATTCACGCAAAGCGATTCGGCGAAAAATATCGTCATCTTCAGGTCAGTTGGAAATTACATCCATTTGGATCTGTCGTAGTGATGGCACTCACCTCGCTCCCTCCTTTCCCAGCACCGCCCGCTCCCCTTTCTGGCGTGTTACATATGTTTATCCGCTCAGTGACATGCTTCCTCACTATTTTCATCCACGTCATAAGTTTTTGCGCGATTAAAAAACAGTTTAAACATTTCGCACTGAGCAGTTTAATTCAAATCAATTGTGCCAAAAAATTTATAGGAGAGCCCAACTTCCGGGGTCGTCCATCACTGTCAGCTATTAAAGGCCGACGTGTCTGTAAAGTTTCGTAACTGAGTGTTTTTCGCTTGCTTGAACAGGTCAACAAGTTCCATTTATTCGCATTCAAGCTGTAAATCAGTCAGCCCAGGTACATTTTCGCACGTGCTTTTTCTTCATTTCAAAGCACTCTTTAGCTGCTTATTGGCCGCATTTCTTTCACAGCTTCCTTATTTATTCGAAGTTTTATCGGTGCTTACCATAATTTGCTCAATCATGACATTGAGGATGCGGTAATGTGGCAGTCACTGGTGGTAACCATATACTGTTTCGTTTTTAGAGGGCCGCAGAATTTATAAAAACGTTGGGAGCTTAATGGACTTTTTTGTTTTAGCTATGGCCTTATAGTTGAAAATATTTCGTGAATGCAATGCATTTAGTCTCCAATTGTTTTGCTATTGCCAAATAGTTGAGCAGTGATTCCACTTGAAATAGTTCTGGTGAAAAATTGGCACTGAGGGTTCGATATGAAACGTTGTAAGGCGATATAAACAGATGGTACGAAGCCGAGCGAGTTCACGCGTATCAAGTCGAAGGGGTTCCGTAGAGAATCTGTTAGACCTACCAAACGATGCGGTCGTGGATGACGTTACGATGGATGCGGTAGCGGATGCCCTTGCGGCCGGTGGTCTCACCGATACAACTCATCACAAGGTGAGTTGGTGTCCTTGACCTAAAATAATTAGATTTAATTGTGCAATGATAGCTTCTTAACTTCGAAGGACATGTCCTACGTTTGGATCAGATTTATTTCTTGTGTTGTTGTTGTTGTTTAGCTGTCACTGCAACAATCTTTCATGAAGGAAGTTCATCAGACACTTCTTACATAATAACATCCCATCTGTAGGATAGCTGCGAGGAGACTTATTCGATTTATATTTATTAATTTTTTAAATTACCTTCGCGTATGGCATCTGTCAATACTTTTGTTGCTTTTTTAATCGAATTCTCTCAGTTCCTATTTCATTTTGCTCAATTCGTTCGTTGAGCTAATTTCTTGCAGTGAAGTCTTCTAGGATCGATCTCGTTCAATCACAGGTTACGCAACTTCACCTGCGTTAAGCGTAGTCGTTCTTGCAGATCTACATAAAATCTGTTGCTTTGAGTGAACTTCTGTCTCTCTTTTGACCATACGCCTAGATCTACATTTTGATTCGCTGCGCTGTCTGCATGGAACTATAGCAGTCTCCTCCTCGCTGAGAATATTTCCAGCCGTAACAACTCTCTGGTTCAAGTGTTTTCCGTGCAGCAACTTTAATTATAGCAGCCGAGAATCTGTGACCCAAACTTGCGGTGCACTTTTCCCCTTCATTCGAAACATTATTCAGTAAGCGAGCAACTAGCCATCTGAATCACTTCCGATGGATCACAGGTGACGGAAAACAATCTTAACTGCTTGTCGAACCCGATTGTCCTTCTTCTTTGCGATCATCTGTGGGACTTTCTCAGTCCTTCTCTAGACTGTCATTTGATCTTGAGCAGCATTGCCAAAAAATTGTTGCGGAGAATTAGCATTACTGTTGGTTTTGCAAGTGCAGTTTTTTCTGGCTTTTTTTTTTGAGAAAGTTGAGGGGTTACCTGAAGAATGAACGACTCCCTTTGTGAATTTTGGTTGTCTGCTGTTCACGTGTTTACGCACGCTGCTCACCATTTCCTCAGTTGCGAGCGCTGATTCATGGCAGCCAACTGGCAGCTATGTGTTGCTTCCTACACAGTTCACACTTGTCTATCGCAACGTTCGTGCAACAGGTTTTGTTTGAAGCGTGTGAGAGTGTCGAAGATTGGAACAAGCAGTATATGTAAAGAACAGATAAGTTGATGAATCGTTCAAGCTATAGATGGCATCCTCCCTTCCCACGATACCCCAGGTTCCTGATGGGTTGGTTTTCTAATCGGGAAGTATTGTTCGAAAGCGGAAAAGAGCTCTCGAGCATACGCTCAGTAATAAGGAGGTTACTACATGTGTGCATTGTGTTTATTACGTTGTTCCTCGATTCTAAGAGCCATTTTATGCTTTCAGCAAATCGTGCATACTACAGCACAACTGTTCTGCTACCTCTAATCGGCTTAGAGATTGGTGAGAAGAGTGCGCCAAAATGTCCCGAAATGGGAGGGATTTCTGGAAGAGGAAGAAAGGGAGGGTTCTCCGAAGCTTATCGTGGTCGTTTAATCTATCATGTCCAGTTAAGTACGGGCTTCCTCTGATTTCGGTCTTTTTTCTTGCGATGTCCTGAAAGGGCGGAAACAGTTTCGGACTCAAGTTACCAATTTTTTTAATTCGTAAAGTGGAGTTCATTGATGTGGCACCAGTGCTGTTGAACTTCGCTCTTTGTTACGACAGAACAGTTTATAAATAGTGATGTAAATGAGCAGTAAAATGAGGGACGAATCGTGGTAAAGGCAGACTGATTTTATCCTTTACCTGACCCTCTAACTACACAAGGAGCTGTTTCAACGGGTAACTGTAGTTGGTTTTGATTGATAAGGTTCTAATAATTGGAGCAGCAAGAACTGAAACTATTCGTTTACTGTTGCAAAAGGTATTTAATTTAAATATGATGGAATGTTGACGTTTTAGAAAACAGGAAACAGGTCCATGAGTACCCAAGCAAAAAAGAGTCTGTTTTCGCTGCTTCAGCAGGCGATGCTTACTTTCGTATTCACTGTGTGGGTATCTTGCGAGGGACTGAATATTTTCTTCGATTGCTGAAAATGTTTTTCCCCATCAGGCTTTACTCTATCATCGTTAAAGTGGTGAGGATTTCTGAACTGAAGAGGATGACTGTGGGGCTTAATTGCGAAGAAATGAGGGGATGCGATGGGCAGAGAGAATGTTAGTTTTTGGGAAAAAAAGCATTCTTGCTAACGGAGAGGAAGTTTCACCAGAGAATGTAAACCTCCATTGCTTAAAATAAATTGCCATATGTAAAGTATTTCTCAAGAATATATGTTTGTGCTTGGCAATGTGGATACACGAGTGGCTTTAAAGGTACTCTAGATTTGAATCTCGAAATACTTCAACAATGTTGATGCTCCTAAAATTCTTTTTTCTTGAAGCAAAGGGTGATCAACGTATCAAATGCGCCACCAGTATCTCTCACGCGTAAAGGAAGTGGATGTTGGGAGATTAAGCAAGGCAGTGGCGGATTGGTTGCATGTGTTGATCCTGTGATGAGTGTCGATAAGGAGAACATATGGCTCGCGAATCTCGGCGTCAACGTACAAAGTCCCAGTGATCGTGTTTCCGAATCTGAGCAGGTACTTGTGTACAGTTCTGGTCGGGTGGAAAATGAATTTTTTGTCTTTATCTCGCAGCAGAGCATCTCATGGTAGACACCCACCGATCACATTTTTGCATGCAAGAAGCGGAAAGGGAAGAGTGTGTGGTATTGATTTCCTTCACTGTACTGCCACCTCACGCTCCATCCATCACCTGGGGTCGCAATGAGATTACCGGGAAGTGTCATTCGGTCGGTGGTTGCACAAAGTCAGTTTGTGACAAGTGGTAGTCGACAAGGCTGGTGTTATTTGGCTGCTTGCGAGTCAGCTTTGAAAGGTTAAACGGAGTAATAGAAGAATAATGCTCATAACTTACAGCTGACAACCGCCTAACACTCGCTATTTTCTACCCTAATTTCGTAGCTTTATAATCACACGCTGAGTTGTTTCACAAATGGAGTTTTTCCCACGTGTGCTACGCATATGAATGTTTATACAAGATATGTATCCACATGCCTAGACTTGTGTGCGAACGCTTGCTCGCATCCGTGTTTATGCGTGCACATGCGGATTTAGAGCAGTGTTCCCTGTGAAGTATGATTTTTAGGTAATTTCGACCCGTGAATATTGCTTTATTCGTGCACGATTAGCGAGTAGTTGTACTGCAGTTTAGTTTTGCTGATTTACAATTAAATGTGTTTATATGTGAAGTGGTTTATTGAGGATGTCGTTCCACCTTCCACCAATTCTCTCGGACTTCCACTTCTTCGTCAAGCGAATGCTGGTGAAATATTCCACGTCCTGGAAGACGATGACCAAAAAACAGCGAATCTCACTGAGAACGAGCGTGACGTCGAGTTAGTGAAAATGATTCTCACCCTTCTTATTGCTCTTCAGAGCTTAGAGGTTCTTCAGAAATGTATTGAGGTTGACAGAAATCATATCAAAGTGTGATAGAGTTGCGTTGTTCTATGGTATTTGTAAAAATGCGATAATGAATACTTCTAGCTTCTAGTAATATATGCATATGCAATATGTGGGTTAATTATATATATGTTTATTGCGTAGTTATGTATGTACATGCGTCACATTGAGAGTATCACATTTTTTGCTGCAGGTATAATTGCGTCAGCTGCAGTTGTTGTCAGTCAGGATAGAATTACTGGCGAACTAGATGAGTTTGAAAATGGTCGGCGGGTTAGAGGAGTTGAACAGCTAATCAAGTGTCAACATTCTGCACTTTTAGAAGAGATATGTCACTGCTTTCGGTGCTGCACGATTATAACAAAACAAATTATCAGCTTAATCCGGTGATCGTCAATCAGGAAGACTACAATACTTATTACGGTGGCATAAGCAATGGTCTTCTTTGGCCTGCACTTCATAATTTGCCAGAATATATCGTTAAAGATTACGATGATCCGACGGTTTGTCCTTCACTCGATCGATTTGCGTTAGGTTGCAGCATTGGTAACGATTAGTTGATGTAGTCCTCGCAAAGAAATATTTTCAGGATTTGAGAGAAAAAGTTATCGAATGTTTGGAGAAGTGCTTGTCAAATAGACTTTCTGTTTCATGTTCACTTTCGAAAGGCTGCATTTATAATCCTTTGCAGTAATAAAATACGTTGGGAGGCGAAAGCTGCTTGGAGTAGACAAGATGCATGGAGGGAGAAAGAGAATTAAGGGACACTGCTCACCGCATTGCACTTGCATTATGTCTTTGATTCCAAATTCCCATCTCATACCCATTTACCATATCTTTTGATTTTCAGCCCGTTTGTTGTAACCTGCTCATGTCATGTGATCACGAACGATATGAAAGTACTTTTCACTGCTGACGTTTCTTCTAAAAGAGTCTCTTTCCTCTCGTATAATATAAAAAACGAATATGCGCGTTATATAATACACATACTAAGAGTCCCTCGTAAAATAATCGATGTCGTTGGGCGGCTACTGAGCGGTCGGTTTCCTACCGCTCAGCTCGATGCGGTGGAAGGGTCGCGAAGGACCGTCAGATATGACGGTCGCCTGCGAATATGCAGAATAAGCAGGCGTGAACCAACCGACGGCGAAATTCATCAGGGTGTGACTGGTGTTGGCGGTGGCGCGCCAACACTTAAAAAATGGTCACATTACCCAATGACGGTTTCGCATCACGGCGAGTACGATCCGCCGAAAAAGATCGCAGCCCCTGCTGCCTTGCAGGTACTTCGTGGAAGAAGAAAGGCTAGGAGAAGGAAGCTCCGAATAACCGAAACTCCGAACTGAATATATATGTATATATACATATATATAAGTGGCCTGCTCGCCTGGCCAGCGAGGTGGCGTCATTTATTGGCTACAGCAATGCAAAACCACGGGCCTCGGTACCATAATGGAAGCGCATTGTGACCGGCAGCGTCTTCGACGTTCGACAGTCCGGTCAATCAAGTGATCAAGTGATAATACACATACAATCCCATCAGGGTTTAAAAAAGTTCTTCATTATTCGTTACCATCACTTATCACAAGAAGTGTATACAGTGGTGAACGAGTTGTGTTGAAGGTTTTGCGCGAACACTGGTGTGCTTACGTTCGTGTCAATTATCAGTTCGGTATAAACGCTGTCCGAAACAGTCGTCCACAGGACTTCATCTGGATCCACGATTACCATCTCATTCTAACTGGGCAAATGATGAGGAGCCTCGACAGTAATCTCGAAGTATATCTCATTGTTTTTGCACATGTTTTTACACTTAGTTGTACTTACTCGACGATGAGCTTGGTTGCATGAGTTTTAGGCTTTTGAGTCATGACTTTTAATTAAATTTAGTTCTCTCTGGAATAAATGAACTCAATTCGTGGGGTTCGGCTTTTTAGTTTCGTCAATATTGGCGTATTGTGATCTTACAGAGGAAATAGCAAATGTACTCAAGAGCCGTATACATGACTTGAATTGAATCTCGCTTGAAACGCGTTATTGCAACAAAAGGCTTTCGAGAGGATATTAGTTGCCTCTTTGCGTGAACGTATTACCTAAGCCAGTCAGATGATGCCTTCAAATTATCGCTCAATTCTTTAACGATACATTTTGCATCGTTGATCGTCAAAAAGAGGTTGGCGACACATTTTTTAATAATTCATGGTGGAAATATCCTTTTCGGCAGTTATCAGAAATTGCAGGTTGCATTTGTTGTACCGAAGTATCCTTTCAACGCTGATGCGGCCTCTCATTAACTGCGAGAACGTTCTTTTCGTGCTTTAGCCGTAGTAGAATAGTTGTGCTTTTCCCTTTTGGATGCTGCTTGATATTCGAGAGTTAGTTATCTGTGAGTTGAGGTTTCTGTGTTTTTTGTATTCGATATGTGATTGTAAAGTGGAAGTTACCGAGAGTTTGTGTTTGTCGCATTTTTATTCGTGTCACCGATGCAGTGCTTCAGGGGAAACTTTGGGTCATTTCTTTTCGGGTAATTAGGTGTTGTGTCCTCTGTCCCCCTTCCTTTTAAAGCATATCTATATAGTTGGCAGAAAGAACCCATTCTGGAATTTATTTCAGGTTGGGTTCTTTCTCCACATTCCGTTCCAGCCCCCCGACAACTGGATGACAAAATATGGCATCGTTGCTGAACCAATCATGCGTGCGCTTCTTCGTTTTACAAAGGTATTTTTGTCTTATTTGATGACTCTGTTTGAGCATCTGTCGGGGAAAATAGCTAATAGGAAATATGGGTATAATGTGAATGGTCGAAGTGCATGTTTTAAAGTGGTATTAATTAGCGAGGTTGTAAACACAGCAATGACACAGCCAAGTAACGTGGATTCATTTGCCGTTTTGAATATCGACTTGAGTGCGATATTACCAAAGACTGGAATATGAGAGCTGCTGGAATTGTTCTCAACGGTTACGACTGTGCTAGTCATTCGTCATTATTAGCCTTGTTTGACTTAAGTTGACAGAGGGTAGCCACACTGCCGACTTTGGATGTCGTAAACAAGGTAGGCGGATTTGAATGTTGGGCAGGTGGTGATCAAAAATTTGCAGCCGCAGGCTTCATATAGCACGTAGCTATCGTTGGCAACGAAGCCTCTCAGATTAAACTTTGCAAGGCTGTTGTTATTCTTAATCAGTCGGTATGCAGTAGTGGTTTGGCTCTTAGCTACCGAAATGGTGATGTCATTCTGTGCAAACTTCACATTTATTTCGAATATCCTGACAAAGACTTTTGCTGGTAACATGCAAATAGATCTGAATACTTGGTTTAAACATGAGATTGCGTTGCGTGGCACACTAGTTGAATGGGCAACATTGGCAACACAAGAAATTTGTGCGTTGTTGTATTCCTTATGCTTCAAGGTTGGTTTCCAAACTCATCGCGACCGGGCCAAGTATGTTGAGCTGGTGAAGAAGCACATCTCTCGCGTACGTATACAATATGAGAGCACAGTCGATATATTTACCATTACACATGAAGTAAGCAATATTTTTAATTGTAGTTGCTATTTGTTCACTTTGTTTGTGTTTCCGCTATTTTTCATTGGCGATTTTTAATTTGGTTTCTAATTAATGCATTTATATGAGGTGATGTTTGTAGAGGTGGATCTTGATGCGTTTTGTTATCATCGTAATAGTTTTTTTTTCGAATTTAAGTATATGTCGCTGTCACGGATGTGGTTGAAACATAGCCAATGTGTGCTTTAGGCAGATGACACTTAATTGATGCCTACCCTCACAGTCCAAGTATTCCATGTCTCCGTTGGATGAAAGGGATTTTTGAAGCAGCAGTGCGTGTAGCCCACTCTTTGACTGCATATGTCGTAAAAATGCACGTCTTATTTGTTTGTACGATAATACTTGCAGCACGCTACGAACAGGTAGGGTGTGTAAAGTTGTGTACTGATTGTTTCCCATGAGATATTGACTCGCGTTATCTCATATTCGATCAGTATTTTGTGTTTACTTTGATGTATGCTTCCTGAATTTCGCTGTAAAAAATAGTGCCCATAAGAAGATTCTGAAATTTCGTTCGCTTATTCCTGTGACTAAATCAGAAAAAATATTCGGGTGATTTCATTGTGAAAGGAAGACATAACGACATGTTCCATGAGCTTAAATGTTTGTCGGTAATTGATGTATTTTTCCTCAGTGCCTATTTCAGATCGTTGAATGTTGCAGGGTTTCACTTGTTCATTGGGTGTCTTCCCGGTCTCGATCAAGAACGAGGATTTCCTATCGATTGTGAGAAATCCCGAAACGAAAATTCTCGCTCAGGATATCCGGAAAAATGTGCGCTCTTTTTTTTATTATCAGGTCCAGTTGTAAACACTGAGAGGTCGATATTATTGAAGAGATTATTTCCTTTATTGCGCGCATTCCCTATAGTCGTGCAGACTAAATGGATCTCTTCCAATTTGTGGTATAGTCTGAGATTATTAAGTTTCGGCTTGGGTCGGGTCCAGTGTACAAATATGCATCGACGGCTGAAAGCATTAGCCTGCTTATTTACGTCAGGGACTTTCAAACTAAGCTGTCCTATGTTGCAGCACTTGATGCAGCGAGCGCCGAGGAAAATATAGTTGAGATTTGTTCCGTTTTGGGTGATGTGAAAGAGTTTGACATGCTTTCGCTTCATATTATGTTTGTGATGAAAATGTACTCACTTTTTATGTGAACGGTATTTCTCTACACGTACTTTTTGTCGTTTTCTGCTTCGTGCCAAGAAATCGCTTTTGTTCTAATGACGTACAATTTTGACGCAAATATCGAGCATTGTAACTAAATTATCGTCTAATGTATTTATTCTTCACTGTATTTCAAAGACTGAATATTGTTTTGTCGAGTTTCGAACAGATTTCCTCTACTTCTATATAAGTGAAAGTGGCAGCAGGTAGGCTGCAGCATTGTCACAATTCTACAGTTTCAGTTGTTGTTTTTTCGAAGTTTCAGCGCTCTGAGACGATAATTTGCTGTTCATGAGTGAGGCTTAAGGATGAATTGCTTGCATCTTTTTAGCTCCTTTCGGCAGGCTCTGAAGAAGGCTGCATCTTCTTCTCCGTTGAAAGATTCGACTACACGAAGGGTATTATGGAAAAGCTTCAGGTAGTTTTTTCGGCTGTTTTTGATTTATTAGTTTCTCTTCGATGAAAATTCTGCACAAATTTCGTGGTACAATGCATTATTGATTCATTTTATATGCATGTTTGTGACTGCGTGCATATTCGGTGTGTGGTCTCTAGCTTCATCTCTCGAGATTCGAAAAAAACTGTGGTAATAGATCTTGGTGCCGTTGTTGGGTGATCAAATGGGGAGACCTTCAACTCGGAGTGAATCACCGGGCGTCACTTTCACAATTTTTTATACAGTCTGTTCGGAAATAGTGGTAATACTGGTCCATATGCGCTTTTTCTCTCATTGCTGTAAAAAAAAGACTTTATTCGTTCATCGACTTTTGTTATTAGCACGCAGCACTAAACAACATAATTGCATAATCGGGCTAAGTTCTCCCACATCGTGCACATTGTTTATACAGTCGGCTTTTACTGTCGACTAGAATAAATGCGAGTGCAAGGAAGAGATAACTCGGAGCACTAAACAATAGCGAAATGCATTCAAAGTGAATTTCGCATCCGACGAATTTGCTGAAAGTGACCCTATATTGTCACTAGATGATCCCTGTCCATGGCAGTTGATGCTCGATAAAGACTGATCATTAAACACAGACAGAACATGCATTGTGGGGTGTTACGGCAACTAATAGAAGGTGCATGCAGCGCAAACGAATTATGTCTGCATGTATTAACTAGCGCAATGGATGGGTAACTGAACTGAGGGGGAAAGCCTTGCATATGTTATGACCGCCGTGTTCGATAGGTTTTTCCTGAAAATAATTTTGTATTTGCTGAAGAATGCTTGGCTGTGAATGGACGGTGGTTATTAATGGCATAGTCTTTGTTTATGAAGGTGATGTGTATGATCGATCATCGAGAGCGATGTTGCACTCGAATATCTCCTTCGAGCTTTTCAGGCGTGGCAGCGCTATTTGGAAAAGCATCCGGAGCGTGTTGGTCTCGATGTCCTCTTTCAAGTGGCTGTTACCAATCGCCGTTCAGTGGAGTCATATCGTGTCTATCAGGACAAATGTGTCGGTCTCGCAGATGAAATCAATAAAAAATTCAAGTGTGACAAATATCCGAATTGGCGTCCCGTCAAATTTGAGACCGAAGGTTGTGATGTGCATTTGTGAGGTCCTTCCAACGAAGAGTACTGACCTGCGACCAAACATGTAGGCCTGAGCGATCTCAGTGGCAGACACCACATTGACGAGATAGGTTCACCATCTTGTGTTTTACTTTTCGGACATTTTGCTCATAGATTCGTTATTCTCATATGTGGTGTTCTTTCCAGAAGTGTTGAATTCATTGCTTTTGACATAAAAAGTCGGAATAGAATGGGATATTAAGATTGTTAACGTGACAGCACATCTCCATCCCAAATGCTTGTTCATTTTTATCGACTTTGAGTATTCTACTTATTAGAGCGTACTCGCTTTTTTTCATCGAGGACTACTTTGCTACCAGAAATTGTATTGTTGGTTACAGCTGTATTGGAAATGGGAAAAACCATTGCTGAGAAGTTATTTTGTTCTTGCACTGAAAATTCAGTTTAGCATAATTTTTAGGTCTTCCACGTCCAAAGTTGGTGGCGCACTATTTGGCGATGGACGTTGGTGTGGTAACCCCCAAAAAGGATGGTATGAACCTAGTGGCTAAGGAGATGCTTGTGTGTAATCCAAGCGCAGCGCTGATTCTCTCAACGGGAGCTGGCACTGAAGTGCAGCTTGGCAATGCGGGTTTCTACGGACAAGACCAGCAATGCTATTTCAGAGTGGAGGAGATCGGTGATGTTGAGGTTGGCTAGCCACCTTTTCATTGAAGTGCTGCTCTCTTATCTGAATTATTGTTATTGTGCAAAAGAAGGCAGCACATAAAGCAGTGCAGCTGTTGAAAAAGCTTTATCTCGCTCTTAATTACGACATAAGTTGAGTGCTTATTGTGTTTGCATACGGCCGTTTGTCTAATAGTTAGCTGGATAGGATTGTTTTGACGAATCGATTTGCATAAATTTGCTCAACAAGATTGATGGGCCCTTTGTTGGGATTATAGTCATATTTTACTGGCTTCCTTATCTGAGAGGTGTTGCCTTGAGCAATGGCGACGAACGCAAATCGGAAGTGCTGAGTGAGTAGTGCGTGCCAAAACGCGCTGGTTGTTATGACAAGGGAGGAAATATGCACACATGTTTCGAAAGGAAGTTTTGCCTTTTGCAAGGTTTATTGCAGTGCTGTGACGGCAGTGTACAGTCAGTGTGCTCTATGGGAATCTTTATTTGAAGGAAAAAATGAGTGATATTTTTAAATGCTGAAAGTTCATTTGATCGGGGCAATGGCCATTTATAGGCCATGGCAATAATTGCCAACTTCGGACAAATAGCCTCTTTCACTGCATCGCTGTATCTCCTAGCAACTAATGTTCTTCTATCATAGCGAGGAAAAGTGGAAAAGTTTGCGTTCTGTCCATGTCTGTCCAAGAAAATACCACTTGAGATCGACATTCTTTGGATCTTTTCTTGCTGTGGAGGATGAGAAGTGGATGAAATTACCCATAAGAGCTTAAAAATGGTCACTGTGAATTGATTTTATTTTGGTCATAATTGAATGACAGCCGAATGATGAAATTCAGCCGTTGTTTTTATTAGCTTTCATTGGTGATGAATAAATTTTTCTTTAGGAATTCTCCGACGCTTTTTATAAGGCGGCCACCGAAACTCAGGAAGCGCGATTAGAGCACGGTAAACGTCTCAATCAATTTCTTATTTGTCACGATATCGATGAATGGAGTACCGCTTTTTTGGACCCGTCATGGACACACGAAGTTATTCGCCTTACTGAGGTTTATTTATCAACTTATACTTGGAACCTATGAGAGGTGAAAAAATTTAATTGCTCATTGCAGGTCTTTTAGGAACTTTATGATGGCAAAATGATGCTGAAAATTTTGCACCGATGCCTTTCTTCCCAAGTATCCTTTCATCTTGTGGCGTTAATGGCTTTCATTGTTCTGTCGTCTGTATGGGCGGCTAGGATTTGTGGGAGGGAGAGTGACGCGTAGCGTTTGGGAACAAAGAATCATGACTACGAGATATTTTTCGTACACCTGAGTAACGATCATAGAAATTTAAAGATTGATCAGAAAGATTGGAGAAGGACAACGGAGACTGATAAGTGGATGAAGGGACCGAGGGAAGGGTCGCAGAGAGCGAGTTATTGTGTGATGTGAACTGGAAGTTTATATCTCACGTGAATGGCTGCTCAATTGCCATATTTTATACTCGTCCCCCCTCTCATCCATTGTGTGAATACAAAACACTTCCTCAGATTTTCGTGTCAAAGCTTGTAGTGTTATACCACTATTCATTATATTTTCTGCTTTGAGTAGTGCAGTTGCGTTAACGTTGAGGGTCGTGTCAGCGCTTTAAATGTCACAAACGGGCGGTGAGGTGGTATCATTTCAGTTGAAGCTTCTCGCTGACTTCTATCAGCTTATGGATAAAACTTGTCAGGTTAGACGACAGATTGCAGAACGTGTCCTCAAGGGCATTGCTATTCGTCCGCACTTCGGAGTTTCACTGGAGAACGCGAAGGTGAGGAAATGTTTCCGCTACTGTTCCAACATGCTACGATTGCGGCTTCCGCGATTTGCATTTTCTTTGCTTGTATAAACTAAAAGAAGAGCATTTAAACTTGGTCGTTGCACAAATTTACATGTTATCAGAAATTTCGCATCGCTACTCTCCCATGCGATAAACTAGCCAAAAGAACAGAGATTTGAGGTGATAGGACGCGGATGTCCTGCCGCAAGGATTAGAGCTATTATCTCGTTAATGGGGTTATTGTTTTTTTGAAAATGTGTTTGTTGCTTGCTTATGTTCATATATTGCGAATGATGGATAGCTTCCGAGCGCGCTAACTTCGCTGTGGAATGGAGGCTTGGAAAGTTTGTGCCGGGGTTTGTGACTTCTTTATCCCAAATTGATGAGGAAAATTGCTCATCGACCATTCTTCAAAGGTATGCTCGTCCTTAATTGGTGAAGAGATAAAAAATCTCCGCCAGAACCGAAAAAATTTTTGACCTTACATTTTTTTGGACTCGTTCCGAGAGGTCGAGGGCTCACGACTGTTGCCTTCCCTTGATGGATTGTTTGTCTTTGTGGAGGGAAGGGGGGGGGGGGGGGGGGGAGCAGCTTTTCTTTTGGCATGTCGAAAGCAAGCAATTATCCACCTTTGGATGCAGCTCCAAATATATTTGCAGAAATTCGATCTGGAAGGTTCAAAAAGGAAAGATTTGCGAGTCATTGTTTGTCAGTGTTTTAACTCTATTTTGTTCATTTCGTTATCGACACTTGCCAACTTTGTTTCATCTCGGCTACTTACTTATCTAATGGATGCAGTTTTGTTCCTTTCTGTAAATGTTTCACGATTTTCAAACGAGGTCAGCTTCCTATCTCTTCTTTTGTAAGCATACTCAAATGCCGTTGAGACGTGCTTGTTCAGAAAGGTCTTTGAGAACAATATGGCAAAAATTTTCAGTCCTCGTTGGAGAATTCTTGTGTACCTGGAACACATAAACTGGTGCTTGATACGGTTGTGGGGTGCGACGATTCGGATGGAGGGGGCGGCCATCCATCAGCGAAATTTGACGTCACAAATGAATTGGAAGAACTGGACAAGGATCTTGCTTTCTTGCAATTCATTCAAAGCGACGAGATTAACAATGTCGAGCAATTCGTTGCTGTACGTTCACCGAACTATTTATTATCCTTCGATACTCTAAGTATCGTTAAATCGAACCTCTTCGGTGGTTGAATTCCAATTTCAAGAGGTGCTAGCATCAGATGAGCAATGAACGTTGTGTCGTAGACCAGTTTGCTCAAAGAGAGTAATTCACACTTGGAACCTGTATACAACAGCCCTGTATAACAATTGTAGCTGTATGGTGGTTTTATCTTTGAGGCCACTTGTTGCAGTCCTTTTGCCTTCATGATGTTAGCCTGTGTTTGAGGTATTCTTACTGGTGCGGCTGAGCGTTCTATCTTTCAGACGCTCGGACGGTTCCATCCGTCAGGACCGGAGGCTTTCAAGGAAGAGGTGGAAAAAGCATTCTCACTTTTGTCGCGGGGTGATCATTTTCACTATTTGTTCACGGATCGCGACGGCACATTAAAGTCCTATTCGTGCTCCTATCCGGCTAGTATTCAACCAGCATATTCGGCTGTTATTCAGGCCTGTTGCTTCTTCCTCTCGTTTCTTCATTATCTGTTTCAATTGGCCCATAGCCGGTGCTTTTAGAAAAGTTGTGAGTTTGATGAGCGCCACTGCAAGTACAGCGGTGCCGATAAAAGGTAAGGCATGTAATATTTTAAATATTCCATTCTGTTCAAATCAGATTTGTAATTAAATATTTAACTCATTACTGGTGTGATGTCAACGGCTAAAAGCAGCTTTAAATGTTGAATCTCTTGTTGGGAGTTGATTTTCATCCAAAAGTTCTGTGAATGTACGCATGCGGATATTTGCAGATTCCAGCTTTTTTGATTGTTGTCCGATCGTTTTTCAGACCAACTCGGAGTATTAATATTCCATAAGTTGTCCAACTCATTCCTCTCCACCTAGCGAACAATGATTGAGCGGAAACCTCACAAAAGTGCCGTACTTTGTGCAAATCTCATTGGACCATTCTAGCTAGATTTCCTCATCGATGCCACTTTATGGTATATTCAGCTCTTTGCCAGTGCCTTCTTCGATCATTCAAGTGTGCTCATTGTTGCTCAAATGACAATGAACTGCTTTAAGGCACAATTCGCGCGTCGTTGTGCACAATTTTGCGCGATTGTTACCACCTCACCACTGATGCATATTGGCATTTTGAACGTGAGCACGATGCCCGAAGGTTCGTTTTGGTCTTTTGAGTATCGAGTGAGTTGAAGCAATGCCTGTTGTGTTGTTAGCGGGACGAATGGCAAATAGAGGAAGATGTCTTTGAACTGCTGCTACTAGTTAGTTATTGTTTGGTAATATTTTTTAACTGCACTTTGTGTTAATGTTTTGTTGAAAATTGTCGTTGAAAAGTTGTATAGGTGATAAAGAGTTGGTCATTTCGCGGTGAAGGAGAATGCGTTATTTCAACCCTTTACGCTGAATTGCTTTCTTTTAGTGCTGTTGAGTGGTTCGTTTAGGACGAGAAAAGGCGGTCCTGTAAACAGCAAAGAAAACCCGCAATGTGTTAAGAGTTTACTTTTCAAGGCTATTATGCATATGGGGCATCAGCTGGACGCGAGTGGTACATGAATCCAGCCATGCAGTTCAAGGATGATACTATCAATGAAGAGGATCTCGCCTTGCTCAACAATGTTTTCGAAAAAGTAAAACTTCGGCGATATGATTTCTAATTTCTTCTTTGGTAGATGCCCACACTCCGGTATAGTGTGACGGCGGTTGCTGACCACTCACGCACAACAATTCATTTAGTTGTTGTGTTTGTGTCTCTTTTTTTCGCAGTGCATACATTCATTTCAACTGCGAACACCCATATATTCTCTTGCTGTTTTCTTTTGTCCATTGGAACCCTGCCGTTATTGTAGTTCCACGTTTATTTGAGTGGTAAAATAAGGCTCACAGTTTGTGTTTAGGAACACTGCGGAGACTGTATACTTGATGTTCGTGGGACAACCTTTTTTAAAGAACATTTGACACGAAGCGTCAGCATCACTTTCTTGGAGTGATTTTTTGCAGAGCGATTGTGGCATCTGGCGTGGGAGCGTTTCTTTAGTAAACAAGACCTTTTTCTTCCTATTTTTGATTAGTTCCACATACAATGGGAGCGTTCATTTAAAATGCGCTCTTTAAAGATGGAGGAATTGCTGGAACAGCCCGAGTATCGCAACTTTACATGGATTGGTTCAGGCCTACAGAAACATTATGGACACATCACAATCGCCCGCCAAGATGTCAACAACTCCGTGCCAAAACATCGTTCCGTCCTTTTGTATGCTCCGTTTCTTGTAATGCATTTTTTTCAGTCAGTTGTCGAGATTTTTTTATGGGTACAGAAATTTTGTTTGCTTCCCTTCTTTCTTTCTTTATTCTATGAGTGGATTCTATTGGCTTTTATCGTTTCTGTAGTTTTCACTTTTTCCTTTTCCAAGTTAAGTGATGAATGGTTGCTGTCCAGGAGCAGTGGAATACTTCAAAATTAAAATCGATGTACGATGCGTAAAAAATAAGTTGGCACTTCGAGAGTCGCAAAGAAAAAAGGCCTTCTTTCTCATTGAAAAACGTTGTTTTTGTGAAGAAGTTTGTTTCAGTAATGTTGTTTTCATCGGTGTCTGAAAGTGCTGTGCATCTTCGTCTAAATTCTAAGAAGGGCAGCAAGACTATCGATAGTAACCAGTTTTTTTTTTTTAATTCCAGGTACGAAGCGGTGAGTAAAATAGTCAACGAAGTAGATCCGACTGGCTCAACCTTAACACTGCGCGAGAGCGACTATGATTTGAAAATTTTCACAAAGGTTGGAATTCATCTGTTGGTGATATGGTCCGTTTGAAAGTGGCATGCTGTATTACCAAGACCGTGAGATCCGTAATGTCAAAATGGGCTTTCGGTAATATAAAGACCGTCATTGGATCCTAGGCAGAGAAGTCCAAGGATTTAGATGAGACGATATGGCATACAGGCGTTGCGGGTAGTTTACAGGTTTAACCGCAGTTTAAACGTGCCAGTTCTAATCCCAGTTGTTTTTCCCATGATTACATAATGCAGCCAAAATATTTCATCATGGTTATATATCATTTTTCCTTATTAAACGTCTTCCACTCTTGTATACAATTTAATATTTTTGAATGCCTGGATTTATTGAGACGAATTTGATTTTTCTTGATAGGCGAAACTCTCCGGACGCATATTCAACAAGGGACACGGCATCCGTCTCATCGAGAGGAAGATGGGTCTTAAAATGAACGAAGGACGTATTCTAGTATGTGGCGATTCTGAGACCGATTTGCCAATGCTCGAAGAGTGTCTCGCATGCTCGCCGAAGAACGTTTTTACGATTTGGGTGACATCAAACCCTCAACTGCAGGAAAGAGTTCGATCTTCATGCGCCGCATATGGAAATGATCATTTCGTATTTGTCTCATGTCCAGAGGTTCGTGTTTTTCTTTTTTTCGTAATTAACGGAGGGAGTGAACAGGTCAAATGAGAAGATTAGGGTGCCGCAGGTCAGACTGTATTCCTGAGGTGGACATTTCTGCTGAGCGGGGATCGATTTTTTTTGGAGTAGTTGGGAGAGGATGACCTTCTTGCTTTTTCCGCCATTCTCGTTTCGCTTGTGTTCTTTTTTTTTTCAGAACTTCAAAGCAGTGATATCTTCTGGGAGGCTTTTCTTCGTTGTTTCTCCTCGATTCTGATCCATTTTTATTCTTATTAATCGATCCTCGCACAGCACTAAGATACGCACTAATTTATACGTTCCATTTGTGTTTATTGACTTGGTTTTTTCTTCTTTCTACCCACTTAATTCTGATGATTTTGTGATGTCGGTCTTTGAGTCGGAAAATCTTTCTGAGAGATGTTTTTTTTTTCAGTGAAGCGGTGAGAATATGTTTTGATTTTCTTGCTGAGGTGTTCACATGCTCCATTTCTAACTACACGTCCAATAACTATTAAGTGTACCCAAATCGTTCACCTTATGTCAGGTGTTCAGCCTATTCGAGTCGATCTCAGTGAAGTATTTGTACAAGAATAATTCATTTTGCATATGCAGTCGATAGAAGTCGATTTCGTTATTTAACACGAATTAAAATTTTATTGCTAGATGGGTGGCCCTGCTTATCTCGAATCATTCTCGACAGCTATACTTTAAAACGAGGGCGTCATTCGCTCGGGTTCCATATTATAATTACTTCGCTGTTTCTTGCAGCTAGGAGGGCGATTATTAGAAATATTATAGGAGTCGTCCGCAACGGTTACAGTATTTTTCTCACCTTAGGATGCCTTGTTTATTTCTGCATATTCAGGTACTGTTGGGTGCAATGGCAAATGCAACAGTGCGTGAGATCAAAGTCCGACCACATTATGCCGATGGAGAGGACGAGGAATGATCGCGAACTCTCCGTTGTATATTTGTAAGATATTAGTGCCATCGGGTAGCAATGGGCCATATATTTTGATAGCCATGGGCTGGGGGAACGAGTATTGATTGATTGTGGGAAAAGGGGATAGGGTGGTTGTTTGATTGGGAAATTATTTCGAGTGGGACGAACGGGGTTGTTTGCGTTTGTAGGTAAGGAGGGGAGGAGGTGGGATGATTTCTTGGAGTTCAAACAGAAATCAGAGATGTTTTGTATTTTGCAAGTCGTAATTAAAATGTCCAGTAAAAGGGACATTCTGAGAGAAGTGGGGAGGGGGAAGGGGAGGTAAGAATGGGTTGGCTGAAAATTTGTTGAGACAACCGATAGCCGAGTTCATTTCCTGTTGCTACGCACAGCTTGTGCGCGGCCTTATTTTGTCTACGGTTTGCTATCTCGTGGTTGGCATTTACTTGCCCATCATTCTTTAACGGAGCGTTGCTAAATTTTATCTTTGTGTACTACTTGTCTTTTAAATGTATTTTTGCTTGCAAGCAAATTTTAGACGCATACCGAATTGGGTATGCAGTGTGGTTGTCGAGGTGTTCCTCCATAATATGTGTATATAAGTGGGAAATATTCTTGACCTTCTGAACATGTAGAGCTAGAGTGCATTTTTCATTCTTTCATTTTGCCAAATTTATGTTGAACATGCGACTACGAATTGACGGTTCAACGTGAAGCGATGTCCGTTGCACTCGACTGCTGTCAGATTTTTGTATTCAGCTTCTGTGGTGATCCTCTGTGCGCCTTCGCGCTTACAGCATTTCTGCGATTTGAGAATTCGAAGGAAAGAAATGTTTCCATGCTATTCCACTGGCTCTTCCATGTTTGTTTTAGTTTCAACTGCTGCAGTTATTTTCTGAAATGTTCTCAGTTTTATGATGCAGTTTTCTAAGCAATCTCAATGTGAACTGATGCCATTTTTCGTGTTCTTTCTTCTTGTCGCAGTTTCGTTTTTCATCTCTGATGTTATGTTCTCATGTTCTCTATTGGAAATATCCTGTTTGCTACGTGTGAGTGTGAAACTCACAAATGTTTTATTATCGTACAGTTGCAAGTGATTGCCAGTTTTTATGAGTTACTCTTCCGTGCTGAGCGCATCGGAAATTGGTTAAGGAGAGTTTGATTTTTAGTGTTCGATATTCCGGTGTTCACAAACGCTGATGGTAAATGCGTTTTCTACAGCTGTGTTGGCTTCGGTCTTGATTACCAGCCCTCACTCGACAACTGTTGCATATCTCGATGTTCATCGGTTGAGTTCGTTATATCCTGCTGAGCCGCTGGACCACATCTATTTTCCGTACGTGAAAATACTCTAGCGTAAAGATTCGAATTCAGGATGTGTTTGGAAGAGCCGAGATGTGACTGTATAGAACGTTGCTCGGTCCAACCCGCTGGCAAGAGCATGAAATACCAGTCCTGCCAACTCAAGGTCCACCTTCGCGGCTCAAGTGTCGTGAATGTCCTCTGGCTGACTGTTTGAGCTTTCTGGGTTGATCTGAAATAGAATATCTCTGATGCAAGAAATAGTGTGTTGTGTTGAAGTCATGTACAGATCGGTACGGGTCGGAGGTGTGGTGGAAAGGGTACCGGGAAGATGGGAGGGGCGTGACCTTCAAGTTTTACGTACGAAAAGATGGCATGAGAGAT
>JAARMF010000176.1:64220-106044 GCA_022844705.1 Toxascaris leonina | reverse complement strand
CCCCCCCCCCCCCCCCCCCCCCCCCCCCCCCCCCCTCCTGCCCCCACTGCTCGAAACGCTTCTTGGGAAGAAGTTGTGTGCCTACCAAATAATTTATGTGGTAACCAGCCACATCGGTCGTTCGTGAGGGCTTCATGTTCACCGCGTAGTTCTGCCCCAGGCGCGGGAGCCAAATGCAGTCGCTGCGGAACGCAGCTGCTGAGATGGGACATGAGTTCGCAGATTGCCCATTGCATTGTCTACCTCGTTTCTACTTTGCGATGGTGAAGAGTTCTGTCTGCCCTAAAGATATTGCAGTCGTGGTACAGCTGGGAAGTGATGTGACGCGGTGAATGCACTTTCATTAACACAAAATGTTGTAGGTCTTATGCGGCAACGTTTTTCCTAAGTTAATGGCAGCAGAAAGCGTGTGGAAGTTTTCTGGTGAGTGTGTTAATTTTGGCAAGAGGTACTTGGAGTGAAGGTTTTCGAGAGGTCATCTCCACTTGCTAGCATGTCAACTCGACGTTGGTAAAGAGCATACCATATACTCGCTGTTCTGTCTTAGATCTCGTTGCTGCAACCATCTTATGGATGGGCGCATACAGATACAACAGGTGCAGGTGCACGAACGAAACGTTTCAACAGGATGCGCTTTTCGAGTGCAGATTTGTGGATGAGTGGAGAAACAACGGATTTTATAGAGTTGGCTTCACCGGCTAAATCGAGTTGAGACAATCGAATGAAAAAGACATGCTCGCATTTTTAAATACGCGATATTGCCGTGCATTCCCACAACATTTTGCGAAAATGAGGAGAAATAAGCACCAACAACGTCAATACCCCTCACCCATCGTGAAAAGCATCCTTTGAATAGGTGCGAGGCAAACTTGAAGTTATCTGAAAGTTTTGCTCAGATAGCGCGTTTGTGGAACTTTGAGCAGCTGTGCTGTTCCAGGCGTCATAAAGAGTTCTATTGCTTTCTAAATGAAACGTTGGTGGACGAGTCTTGTGTCATGCTAGCAGCAGGACGAATCTTTGCACTTTGCGCTCATTCTGGAATGTTTCCGACTTCCTTATAGTTCCACAGTGATTGTGAATTCGATCCATAAAGTTTGCTTGTAAAATGAAACTCGAGATGGTTGATTTTCTTCAAAAAACGATGTGCTCCATGAATCCGAGCTGAACGCTAGCTTTTGTTTCTCCTCAAGAAGCGTCTGTATTTATACATGCGCTTTGAACGCGATCTATTGAGCATGAGCATAGGAGCAGGGAATGGTGACACCTAATGCGCATGGCTTCGGGGAAGGACGCACCAGCTAGCGTTGCCTATGGCCGCAATCGATTCTTGAGGCCAGTGCGCGCATACAGATGTCGCTGCCCCGCTCCTCGTCCCTCTATGGCTCTGCTGATGCTAGCTCAGGTGAGTTCTGATTTGAAGCTTGAGGTTCTCCAACTTTTCTTCAAAACTTAAGCTGAAGCTTGGACGCCACTTGCAAATGTCTCTTCTATGCGCTTCCGCAAGTTTTCATTTGCAAGTAACATCATAGCGAGGCATTGCTCGCATGTGTGTGCTCACATGCTTGCTATCCACTCGTTTCAGCTTGAGAAGCACTGAAGTTGCAGAAGTGTAATTGGTATAACCTGTCGTGAGGTATGACTGCCACAACAAATTTGAGATCCACCTATTATCTTCGCATGGGGTTATCTTCACTGAAGCGCTCAACATTGCGAAACGGAACAGAAATGCTAATCGGTTGTAAGTAGTTCGAGAGTATTTTCTCATTAACAAAGTTTGCATTGCGCGCAACACTTCATCCTCTGCAAATTGTAAGAAAAACAACGAATCGAACCGACGTGCTCAATTTTTTTTGCTTTTTGAGTTGTTCCTAGCTGGAATTCGTCACCATATGATATAGTTATGGCAGGTAACTTGCCGTGCTTTAAGCGACGCCTCGAGCAGTGCGATCTAACTGCTGTGCGAAATATCTGCTGCCTGCCGGCTATAATTTATTATCAAATGTTCATTTTGCACTCCTATGTGTATCTTAATGATGATCTCTGATCTTTGCTTCCATCAATCTCTATTGGTTTTTAAACGCATCGTTATGTGCAATGTTTTACACATTATGGGTCCTGTGCATAGTCATTCTGTTGGACCCGTGATGCCATGCTCTCTTTATTGATGTTTACTACTAAAGTAGAAGGGATGGATTCGAGTAAAAGCGAATGTGTTATTGTGCGGCTTTCATCCTCTAACAGTTTTTGGTGGTTGGTCTAGTAAGCCGAAAGCGCATACCGTTCCACTTCCGCCGACACGTTTTTAGTGTTAGTTGGCATGTTCTTGTGATGATTATGTTGTGTCTGTCTGTCTGGCTATGTTGTTGTTGATTGGTTATTTGCAATTTGGCTTAGAAATGGTTTAATGGGGTTTCTCTTAACTTCCTTCCCTTCGAATGATGTTCATCCCGCACCAACCAAATTTGCACGCATGGCGGCTGCATGCCGCAGATGTCGATTGATAGTGTGCCAAGACGCACGTTCTGTTTGCGCAAACTGCAGAGTTAAGCGGAGTGTCATGTATCGTTTATTGCCGCTTAACAACGAGGACGACATCCTGCGGTTCGACAGCGAAACCAGGCGTGGTTCGCTTTTCGTTCATCTTAGCTACTCTTGTGAAATAGCTTGCTTGCAATACAGGAAGTGACCTTAAGCAGTCATAAGCTAGTTGAGCACTCTTTGACCCCCCCCCCCTCCTGAAATCTTTTTTGTCCTGTTTTCTCCGCGCCTTGGCAAAATTGTATTTGCAGTGCGCAGTGAAGCGACGTCGTGGCTGTGCGTGTATGCCTGCCCATCTCTCCGTTTCGATCTCTTTCCTTTTTTGTCTGTCCAACGCATCTTTTCATGCATGACTTCATTTAATTATGCTCTTTTTTCCTATGGAGTTGATCGTTTTCTCTAGCTTTGCTTCCGTCAAATTATTTCTCGATTTAGCTCTGTAAGATGTTTCCGATTACGATTTCATTTTTTCTTTACTTTTTGAAATGTTAGATGTAATGAGTCGAGAAGTATCGATAAGCCGGATACCTCCATCACGGAACACATCTGGCAGTGGAGCACTTCTGCTGACGAAATTAGTGCAAGAGAGAGATTACCATCTGGGAACCATTTCGCTTGAACGTCTGAGCAATCAGACGATTGTGCGTCGGTACCTGCCTATCACGGGCATTACCTCTATCGGGCACCGCTCATCAACATTTCCGTCGGCTAGCATTTCCAATAGGGACGTTTGCATAAGGACAGTACAAAGTGAACTATTTACATCATCATGGAAATACTGATGGCGTAGATGTTCCTATTGTCGATGAATGCTTCTGTAGCCTTTGCTTGCTTACAGACAGCGTCGTTTTAGTGGTGGATGCTCGATTTAATCCACCTCTTTTTTCGGATAACCGTTGAAAGCCTATTACCGCCGATAAGTTACTGTTGAATTAAAGGATCACTGAGTGTTTATGATTTATTCGATTTATATGCATTCACGGGGTGAGCGTTTGCGGTTTATACTGCGCATATAGCGATATGAAAGCGAAGTTCTGCGAAGAAGGGACGCGCATGTAAGTGTAGTTTTTCGTTCGGAGCACTCGTGCTAGTGAAAATTGTCTAATGGATATATAATTGTTTCAAGTATTTTTCTCCTTCGACTGCTGTAGTCGATTATGGGCAAAAACGTTGTGCCGAGTGACAATTACACATCTCTGTACGAGTGCACTAGCGATCGTTGCGGTGAGTGCAGCATTTGAAGTGACCACATCCACCAGCACACTTCGTTGATTGTGTGTCTAGAACGTTTTGCATAAAAATATACTCAGTGGCGCGAATTATATACACACTTATAATTCACAGCAGCGCTATGAAGTGAAATTTCCTTTGTGATCTGTTTTAAATATCTGATGGATTCTTTTATCGGAGGGGACAATTTTTTCTTCAGGTTACTATCTTCAAATATGATTTGTAGTCATTATCAGGCAAAGCATTTTTTTTTGTGAGAGGTAGAGAGGTCTGAGTTAAGTGCCATCCCGATCTCAACTGTAATCGGGATTGGGACCAAGTTCATTACATGTTCCGTGTAGAGATGTGTTAAACCACTCCTGCTTCCATTTCTCATCGTAATTGGGATTGGATTAGATTCAGCCCATGCATCTAAACTTGCTTTGAGGTAAAAGCACTTGCAAACGGATAGGATGTTACTTTCGTGTTTTTTCGACTAGTAATAAACCTTTAACTGTAAATAGCGTCTCACAAGACACTACGAAGCTATGAGTGTCGCGTGGTTGCATGTATTACTCGGAGTCAGTGAGTTTTTACGCTGTGAAAATCTGTTCATCCGGAGCCGAGATATGACGTTGGATAGTTTGCCATGCGCGCAGTGCCGCGCGCTACGCAACTGCACGCGCTACCGTAGTAGAAGAAATGGGTATCCGCTTTGCGCACTCAGTTAGTCTTTGGATAGTCAAAATCTGCCCATCCGGAGCGGAGATGTACTCCTGACATTTGATGGAACGCGGAATGCTGAACTCTGCGCGGCTGCCGCGCTCTCGCTTCTCGAATTTCCGCGCTTTGCAAAAATTTACGTGTAACCTTACGATCGAAAAATCGCCATTTTGGCAACCCTCTTCTTGGCTCCGCACAAACGTACTGATATGATTCGAAATTGCTGAGGAGATATCGACGAGTTCCCTCGATATCCCAAAAAAGAGCATCCGGCAAATTCAAACAGGAGCCGAGACCGAGGACCCCCAAAATTCCAGGTTTTTCGGCTGATCGGATCATGGTTCGGTTGTTACACTGGTTTCAACGCTTAATCATGGGCTGTTGAATTCTGAATTCTGAATCCAACAAAATGAATTTTTGCTCAGTCGACTCATCCTTTCTTGAAATATGACCCTCTAAATCTTCAAAACCATGTATCTCGGTATTAACTACCTGAGTTCAATGAGGGAAGGAATAAATACGCGCTAAAAAAGGGACAGGGCCAAGTGATGTAAGGGGAAGAAGTGAACAAAAGAATCACGAAACTGTGCTGGAAGAATGGAGTAAAATAAACTCCGAAGTTCGCTGAAAGAAAATACGAAACGAGTCAATTGAGGATGTAGGGTTTATTTCGATACTATTATAAGGACTCAGGATCCATTTTGCATACATTTATGACCGGGTCGTCGAGTTTTAACGTTTGGTATCGAAGTCATCGAAATCGGTGGCAAAAAATTTTTCATGCAAGTTTGCATATAATACGAAATCGAAAAATTTCCCTTTGTTTCGGATCGAAAAATCGTAATTTTTGGAGTCCTGTATCTCAGCTCATTATTCTTATGGCGACCTACTTTAAACGCTGCTGAAGACAACTCGGCGAGTTGTCTCGATGTCGCGGAAGAAGCACCAGCCTGCTTCAAGAAGGGGGCTAAATCGAGAGCCCTCAAAATCGCAAAAATTATGGATTCAGGATTTTTGGCCGATCTACTCGAGGTTCACCGATACTTCTCAATTAAAACGTTTTACATGCCTTTCCATAGGGCATTGAGAGCTGAATTCAGTAAATTAAAGTTCATATCGACCAGTTCATTCATTACCGAGATATGACCTCATATTCAAAATTGTATTCTTCTC
Source organism: Toxascaris leonina (assembly GCA_022844705.1). Classification (NCBI taxonomy): domain Eukaryota; kingdom Metazoa; phylum Nematoda; class Chromadorea; order Rhabditida; family Ascarididae; genus Toxascaris; species Toxascaris leonina. The sequence continues at coordinate 100,401 of JAARMF010000176.1, read as the reverse complement.
CCGCGTACCGTCTCGTTATCAGATGCAGTTTCCAGAATTCTCCGAATACATGGCCACTAAAGTCATGCGCCATTCGATGGGGAATTGAACTCTGGTTGGAACAAATCGAATCCTGTTTCCCAGCGCTCAGTTTTCGAGGGTTGATGAGGTTTCAAAAAGTGCCTGTCCGCTTCTCTCACTTTTGCATACTCTTTCGCCACCCAATGCAATTGCGTCGTTTCAATACAATTTGCCGGGGCATGTTATAAAAGCATTGAATGTTCCATCAAATGGGCGTTATCACATCTCTGAACCTTCAAACCTTTGAAGAGTTAGGCCACGGTAATGTGAAAAGTTCATTTTCTCGTAACTTTTCAAGGTGTATTTGGAATGGAGATGTATAAAGTTAGATTCGCCACGCCGAGAACACTTCAGTGGTATAAAGAAATGGATGGGGGAGACCTATGTGATGTGAAGTGCAACTTCGACATAAATTTGCATCTGCGTGTGAGTTGTGCATGTGCTGTAATAATTGATCTATGTTTGGTTCAAATCGGTTGGGTTACGCAGGAGTTACGTCGGTGGATTTGAATTGCTGGTCCCCATCGGATAACTTTTTCGGATCAACAAACTTCCCATCTCCGAATTTTCTTAAGTATGAAAAATTTTTCAGCGTAAAAATTTTGATGTTGTGGTGCGGAGATATTTCTCATAAAACTATTACTTAGAATGATCTGCTGCACTGTGCTTTAGAGGTTGTTCTTCAGAAAATAAGAATACGATGGGTCCAAAAATATACAGAAGAAGTGCACAGTGAGATGGAAACAAATAACTATAGAGGAAATGAAATCGGAGCGAACAGTGAATTAGGTAGAAAAAATGTTATACCAAAAAGAGAGGTGAATGATTATCAAAAAGTTCGATTAAAAAGAAAAAAAGAGGATTGAAGGCAGCAAAAAGAGCTACCTCCAGAACTACTAAATCTAAAGTCACAAAACCACGTAATGCCTTCAGCATCGCTAAACGAATGTTTGTATAAGATTTGTATGAGCGGTCAAGTGAGTCAAAACATAAAAGCACATTTCATAATCTGTGGATAATTTACGAGACTGCTCGGTCAGGTAAGCGGAACTCAAAAAAAGCATATTTTGTCAGTCCTTGTGGCATTGCTCTTTTACTTCACTGCTTTCTTTTGCATGCTTGACGCAGTGCTACTTTCTCAAGAAAGTATGCGACGCGGATTCGGAGCGGATTTATGTAAGGTCTTAGCCCTGAGATTGTTGCACCTCCTTTTCAGTGATACTGATTCGCCATCCCTTAGTGCGTCGTGGGTGTTCTTATGATAGCTCTGGAAACGATCGTAAGGTCTCGCTTACAATTTCGCCAAAGAAGGATACGCATGTGCCACGGGAATGTGAATACAGCCAAGCAAGAAATCTGCTTTGCCTATAATGAATCTGACCAATCCCCCTCCCCCCTTCTCCCCTCCCCCTACCTCAGATGGAAGACGAGAGCACTTTTACTGCTGCTTTTATGAGCTAGCGATGAGAGGTAACAGTCGACTGTTGAAGTATGCAAACAGAGTGAATGTTAATCTTTGCTGCTGCACGCAAAATAGCAACAAGTAGAGTAGGTTTGGAAGTAGGCAGGAAGTGAGGCACATGATGTAGCTGAAGTAAATAGCTAGAGATCATATCTAACAGGCAATAAGCTAGCGGTGAAGTGCATAGCACAGCTTTAAAAGTTTCATTCGAGCAAACTACATGGCATAGCAAGGAAAATATGCTGAGAGGTAAGTAGATGTTGTAGCCGACATAGTTGGCACCAAACTAGTTATATCTTAAGTGAGTAGCTGCAGGTAATCAACGTATTGCACTCTATTAGATATAGAAGAACACTATTTTCGTAAGCTATGAGATAAGGTAACTTCCTTCGAAGTTCATGTAACGTAATAATAAAGGCTCGAAATGAGGTAGACTTCAAACTAAAATGTAATCTAGATATAACATCTTTGATGACTTCAAACGCGATAAAACTAGGTTAAGTAGAGACCTGTAGACCGTCATAGGAAGGTGTAGTACAATTTTAAAACACGTCGAGCAACTGCAACACTCGCGATATTTACAGCACTTCGTTACTGCAACATTTTTTGGGAAGGAAGAGGAGACGTAGCTGTGTCATGATGCTATTTATGAGATACCGCAGTGTGCGAGGTGCAGGCTTGTTTTGCAGAATTGGATGGGCCAGCATCAAAATGGAGTCTGCGAAGACGGCATGTTGTCGCGCTGTTGGCATTCTTCGGCTTTGCGAATATCTATGCGATGAGAGCCAATCTGTCGGTCGCTATCGTGCAAATGACCACCAATACAGTGCGCTTCATCAACAACACCCCAATAATAGTATCATTTATTTATTTGTCGGTTGAAAATTTAATTTCACCAAATATTCCCTTTTTCTGTCGAACCTCGATCCGGCTTCTTGAAGTAGTGGAAAATTGTTGGTGTCATTGCTGCAGATTTCCAATCATCTGCCTTTTGCCTTCAAGGAGACAATTCTCATAAAATGCGACGATCAGCGTTTATTCCTCTTTAGAGCTGAGTATTTTTCAATGATATGCGATAGCTAGCACTCTCAACACTGAAAGTGATTTCACGTCATATATGCGGCAGTGAAGCAGCTGTAATTTCGGCGTAACAACATGAGTGATCGTTGTGTTTGTTTGGATTTGTCATGGGATGAAGAAACGTTTATGTGAAAATACTCCTTTAAGGTTTCTTTAACTTTTTAACTGAATGGACGCAAATGAGTTGTTGATTGTATGATAGGCAAACGGAAAAATGTTCATCGTTTCAGCAAAAACCTGAGTTCGAAGAATGGAACTCGGTCACTCAGGGAGTCATACTGGGTGCGTTCTTTTATGGTTACATATTCACTCAAATTCCTGGTGGTTATTTGGCTCATATCTATGGAGGGAAACTCGTCTATCTTGTCGGCGTTTTCGGTAGAAACTTTTTCTTCCGTAGTGTTTATTTTTAGTCGAAATACTTCTCGCAACTATCATTTAATCTTTTAGGCCTTTTCTCTGAATTAGAAGCACTCTACAAGAAAATGAAAATATAGAACCTCATAGGCGAAAAGCGGAAAGCAAATGCTATTCAATGTCGCATACACAGTAAATTCTTAGAGATTCCCACATACAACGTTTCCTTAGCATCGGTTGCTGTGTAGATTATTTACCTGCAGAGATACGACCGGCATTTGTAATCATTTGCTTGTGCGGAGGAATATGTACGTTTCACTGTGAGCACTGCGCTAAATTCTTTGCCTATCAAGACGAGTAAGATGACATTGAGATTGAGGCCGAGTTCCCCTTCTAGAATAGCATCGTTGAAAGAACCCAGCAAAGATGTCTGATCGCCCCCCTTCTTCTTACAACGTAAACCTATGCGCTACATGAGGTATTGAAGGCAGAGAATTTATTCCTTAGAACGTTTTACTCAATGTCTCAAGTGCTGTTATTCCCTAGGAGTAGCTATATTTAAAGTAGTTGTAACTATTGATCTGCGTATTGAAATTCGAAGTATGTTCTGTTCATTCAAAGATAACCGATAGAATTATCAGAATTTTCCATGCACGACCTAAGTGCTCTCAAAATGGTTGAGTTAATATTATAAACATGAGCAGCTTACAGTTTTAAGGGATGCGTTTTCTTGTCTGCTTCCCATAATCTGAGTGTGCAAAGGGCATTTTGAATAGCAGTAAGAATTTTGCAACCTTTTGATTTTCTTGTTTCTGCAGACAAGCGCAGCTATGAAAAAAGAACTTCTTTTGTTCTTAGTGACAGTCTGAGGGATTCAGTGAATTTCAGGAACAGCCGTCCTAACGGTGCTTACACCTCCATTCGCGCATATGGGAAGGGGGATATTAATTGCGGCGCGGTTTTTTGAAGGTCTTTTCGAGGTTGGTTACTCTAGCTTGTTTCCTTTCCGACTACTGAAGCCAACAGTCCTCACCGAGCTGATCCGGATGACTCATTCCTTTTTTTCTCTGGAAAAATGCAAAAATTCAAATGGAAATATCGGAATACGTTGGTTTTTCGTGGTCAAAATCGCCCTAGTTGCTGTCCTGTAAGTGTCTCAGTTTGTGAATGCGATTTTAAATGAAGTAAAGTAGAGATGTTTGAAGGGAGTGACATATCCAGCAATGCATGTAATGTGGAGTCATTGGGCACCACTTTTGGAGAGGACACGACTCGCATCGTTTGCATTTTCGGGTTCATATTTTGGCACAGTTTTTGCGATGCCTGTCTCTGCGATGCTTGGATACCGCTTGGGCTGGTCATTCATCTTCTACTTTTTCGGTTCGTTTACAGTGTTTGTCGATACTTCCTCTAATGCTGATTTCTACATACTAGGCAACCCGTTTGCTTGAAGTATTCTGTCAACATACATTACTAATGCATGCAACTACGCAGTCGGGACGTCCTCATCAGTATTTGGCATCAACAACTTTCGTTTTAAAGACCAATTTTAAAAAAAGGTTATCGTGTTTTAAACGCGTAAAATAATCGTCTTCTGTGTATAATACATGTGAAAGAAAATTGCCCTCCAGAACTTTAAATATTCATATCAAAACTTCAAACAACAGCGGGATCACTTCGGTATATCAGATATGAATTTGGATGCCGAAAGCTCTTGTTAAAATTCTCTTTATCGATGTATGTGCTCGATGAGGGAAAAGGTACCTCTCTTTTGATTACAATAAAACGTTTCCATCTCTAGCCAATCATTTCCAGAAGAAGGTATATTGTAAAACTCAGCGGAAGTACTCTCGCTACTGACAGTTGAACAAGCACCGTCAGCACGTTCGCAATGCTCACGTCCGAAATGCACACGCTCTCCATTGATAAGTCATCGATATTCACACCTCAACTCTCAAAAAGATTATAGATTCCTGCTGCAACAAAGTAGTAGCAATGACGGCGTGTTAAGAATGTGGCCTCATTTGAATGCGTAGAATCCTTATCGGCTCCGTTGTCAAAGCAGAGAAAAAGCATGTCTGTTGTCATAAATTGACGAATGCATATCCCGCTGGAGGCTCGCAACATAGGCGAATGCGCAACCTCTCACATTTCTACGCTCATGATGTAAATGCTGCAGAATCATGCACGAGATGCTTTATTGGGGTTTCTTAGCATAGAAATGCATAGAATTCGCTATCGGGAGCCCACTCAAAATCCACTCAGGTGACATTTGGATTACTGACGCAGACGACTTCGACCATCCGATTTTCTGTTGTAGATCTCCTTTTTACTTCAATTTTTATCCAAGAAAACAGGAAATAATATTATTTTCCGAAAAAGCGCCGAAAATGCTTCTAAAACCGAAGATTGCAGTTTTTAATGCTGTATATTTAATATATTTTAAATCTAGTTTCCTAGTCGTTGAGCCATACGGGTGCAGAAATAACGCACGAGAATTGAGAGAACAGAGGTAATGATTGGGACCAGTCGCAACGTTTCGTTTTATGATACAGCTTGTCGTGCCAGAGTACTTACTTAATCTTCCATGTTCTCAGGCTAGAAGTAGCACAAACGGAGCAGATGGGAGCAAGAGTGGAGAACGGTACCGTAGAGGGTGGCATGATTGCCTGTCTATTTTATTTCATTTTTGTAGGCGAAGTAAATTCGAAGGATATCCAGTTTCATTGCTGATAGCGATGGCCTGAATGTGACTTAAAGCATCTCAAATCCTGTCCTTCTGATGCATTTTCATTCAGGAAGGGAGGGGAGATGGGAGAGGAGGAGGGGAGGAGGTCTGAATCGACGAGGCGCATTAGTCATCCAAACTTCATTTGTCGGAACGCATTGCCGGAGCTGAAAATGCGAAAAGTAGTGCTAGATATGCATTGTTTCTGGTACAGTCCCATGAGCCTACTTTTGCTTTTCTCAGAAGCGAACATGTATTCACACATAAACGTTAAATACATGCGTGAATCAAGCACACTAGCAATTGATCTTGGAGTGCAGTATGCAAAGAAGAGAAAGAGTTAAATTCTATGGATCCCACACATAAGAGGTTCCAAGGGTCAACCTTCTAGATTCCTTCGAAGCATCATTTCCAAAGTGTACGTGCTGCAAAGCCGTATCCGTAAAGTTGGGCTGCGGTCTAAGTACTGCTGAGGATGGGTTCTCAACTGCAAAAGCATGCCGCATATAACATCCTCTAGGGACGCAAGTCAACGTCATTTGCTTATCTTCTCAGCAGCCGTTTGGTTTTGATTCTAACTAATCTTGATTTTTCCTGTCCAGGTGAATAGAAATCTGATTTTGTCTTCAAAAATCGTTTACTCTGCTATGCTCACTGATTTTCAAATTTCGCATCATACGTGGCTGGTAAGTCGCTTTTTTTTCTCATTTCCGATCCTCCAACTAACTTAAAATTACGCTATCATCCAATATCTGTTATGAAATGTTCGATTTAGAGAAGAAGCGACGTTCGGTTTATCAAGAGATCTCAATAAATGCTTCTAGAATTCCATAGTGGGCAGATTATGTAACTTATAAACTTGTGCACTTGATACTTTGCCACTGCTTGCATCAGTTACCATCAACAGCCACAAAAAGGTCACCACAGCATATCTAGGGTCCTTTTCTATCTTCCAAGATTCAGAATATCTCACTTCCATTCTTTACATAGGAAACAAGTAGAACGCTACGTGTAAGTCCACATGCACTGCATGTCGTTCGATATGTATGCTCAAAAATACGGCAATCTGTGCCATTCTCGTTACGTCTAATTTTGCCTCATCGATTCAATTATATGAATGAGCCGTTTCGGGTCATCAGGGCCGTCCATACTTTGAAAAATTGTGTCTTCTCGGTTGCTAGAAAGTGTCGCTCAAAAATTCTCGAGCAAAGCTTTATGAATTTAGCACCTTCCGGATGTTTTTTAATTCCAGGATTTCTGGCTTTAATTTGGTGCGCCATGTGGATGAAGAACATCAGTGAATTACCTGAGCACGATTTAAGCATCACCACTGACGAGTTAACGTTACTGCAGCGAGAGGCAATGAACACGAATACATACGTAAGTGGCTTCCTCGAATTTCATCGCTGTATGTAGAGGCAGCGTTTGTTTCAACAGCCCGGCCTTGTTCCAGATGTTCATTTGAATTTGGTTGATGATTAAAACAACTGAAAACTTCATAATTTCGATGTATAACCTGAATCAAATGCAAAATTGATTTCAGGTGGGAGATACAGTCTTCATGGGTTATTAATTGAGGACTTCCGACATTTGCTGAGACCTTCGAGAAAACATTCTGGTGGGTGCTGAAAATTTGAGCGTTTCAGATCACTCCTTGGCGACAGATCTTAACCAGCAAAGCGGTATGGGCGATTATTGTCGCACATTTCTGTGAAAATTGGGGCTTCTATACGATGCTTACAAGTCTGCCACGTATTCTTGAAGATCTCATGGATTATCAACTAGAAAAGGTTCTCATCTGTTGTCGTAGTTTGAGCTCAAAACATTCCTCCATTTATTGGGACCTTTACTTCTCAACATTTTCTAAGGATCTTTTCCTTCTAGTTTATCCCTCTTTCTCCTATAGATTTCTTCTTCTTTAACGCCCAATCAATAATCATTTTGTTAATTTGAGCCCCAAAGAGACTATTGTTATGCATGCGCATTAATGTTGGTTTCTTTCGGTCGGACTGAGGGGCTAAACGGTTTGAAATGTCAGCCTGGCAATGTATGTTGGAACTCTAAGCATCAATGTGTCGTGTGGGCGCACTTGAATTGGAGGATACCATTTCAATGACCGCAGTGGAATCTGTTTTCGAAGATACACCTCTGATTCTGAGCTTAAAACCAGAAGTTTCTCTCGTTTATCACTTTATGAAAATTTAGTCTGTGATTTCAACAGGAAATGTTCCGTAGCGGCTATTAATTGCACCAATAAATAAATTGAGGAAGTGTTATTCAAGAGCAGATGACTTTTGTCGATAACATCACGAGATGAATTCATCGACGGGTTTTTTTTTTCAGAAATTCGGTTGCCCGATAAGAAAGGAGTGAAAACTTTCGTGCTTGTTCTGTGCTCAGATTATCTGAATAAAATGCGACATATTACCATTCAGTATAAGCATTGTTGTTTCAGTTGCTTTATGATTGCCTTGCGCTAGCTCGTTTCGTCTTTTTTGTTTTACTTCATCCTGTTTCACTTTTGCCTTGTTTCTTTGATCATTCTTATCTTTTTTATTTCGTCTTGCCGTGCCATTTTATTTCAGCTCGTCTAATCTCATTTCAAATTATCTCATCTCATTTGGTTTACTTTCATTGATATAGGCCATCGTTGTCTTTGCACTGCTCAGCATGAGTCGATCGTTGATTTGAATAGAATTGTGAATTTCTGAAATGATATTTAAAAAAACTGGGGAATGTTTGTATTTTTCATTTTAAGAGTGGCTGTTAGCGATTTCTTGTCGTTTTCACTTCATCATTATCGATGCCAATTCTCAATAGGTTGGACGTGATGCTTTCATAGCAGCTTTCCACTTGCCTGAGCATTCTCTCGAACGCTGTTTTTTGAGTCTACATTTGTAGTCGAACATTCGAATTTCCACGTCTTTTTTCGTGACAATGAAAGATTCCCTTTTTGTTCAGGCTGGTTTTTTCTCAGCACTACCTTATCTTATGATGGGGATCGTCTTGATGTTGAGTGGCAATTTCGCTGATGTGCTAAGAGATCGCTATGTCTGGTCAACGGAGAGAACCAGGAAGTATTTCTGTTGCTTAGGTAAGATTGAGCAATACTATTCAAGTACACTCTTTTTCACACATTTTCAGACCGTTGCAAAAGAAATGGTTAGGTTTTAGTACAGTCAATATCTCTTCATGAATGCGGTTTTTTCACTGCTACTAGTGAAAGCTGCCTTGGGTAGAAGAGAATGAAATGGCGCTCATTACAACGTCCTCATCGTTACTTCCGGGCTGTGATGTTCACTGTTCTTAAGGTGAGAGATTTAGCTTTGGTAAGGATGTTGAATGTAGAGAGTGCTTGAAGATGTTTGTTGTCTTAATTGCGACAACTGAAATTATTCTAAAACAAAAAAAAGCCTATTTCGGTCGTTTTCTATGTTTTTTGATCTCATTGAAATTTCACAGTTTGGAATCGGAATTTATCAGAAATTTTGAGAATAAAAGTGGGAATGATTTATTTATTTGAAAATAAGTCAAAATAATAGGAATAGTAAAGTGACGAAGAAATTTTGTAATTTCGGTTAAAAGTAGAGGCGTTCTCGTAAAATAATTTCTCCTTTCCTCAGTTGTTTGCAGTGCTGGAACCGGATTCTGTTTCGTTGTTCAAACTATTCCATAGCTGGCACTTTCGGAAGAATAGGCATCTTTTATGAGATTCTGTAACTGACATAATCGTGTTTGATGCTGACCACCGGGAGGAACTTGGCGATGGAGTGTTCGAGATGTCCATCACTTCAAGAAATAAAGAACAGTTCATAGATCTGCTTTCCTCAGAGCTCACGTAATTGTGTTGGAGTTTAATTAACGATGTTGATAACGTACTTCCATGTGCCCCGGCATAAAAGAGTGAATGAATGCTACAGGCTTTATCGGACAAGCGCTTGCGACCATTGCGGCTACTACGCACGCATCGGCTGCTTTTGTTATGGTCGCTATAATAGTTTCTATCGGTCTTGGGGGCTTGCCGTGGAGCGCGTTTTCAGTCAATCATCTCGATTTAGCTCCGCAGGTAAATGATTTTTATTGAAGTTAATTTGCGTCTCTGTTGAAGGATATTGAGTTGATGCAGTAGTAGTGTGGAGGAATTGGAGTGTGAGATGTCGTATTTTGCTGTGGTGATTAGTTTTGTTAGAGCATCGCTGCTTGCAGTAGTGCATTATGCTGCTGCTAAGTGATCACTGAATGCTTCATCTAATTCATTTGGTGTTTATCGCTGAATGTGGACACATAAAGTGTATCTTTGTTTGCGTCGTCATGCTTTAAGCTGTAAACGCAAACGTTACGGCTGTGTTTCTTGGACTGTGTGTACAATTTTTTGAGATTGCAAAGGGAGCGTTTCCGTTCGAGAGATATGGGCAAAGGAAGAGAGAAAAATGGAGGCAGAGGAAGAGAAAGTTGGACGTGGAGGGCGACATTGAGACTTTGTGTGATAGCATCGCAGTGTGTTGTTAGTAATGGGAATACAACCATTGCAGAATGTACAATGATTATCCGTCCAGATGAACTGCACAGACGCTGTCGTGTAGTGGAGCTGGTGCACGAAAGTCGGTAGTTAAGCTTTATTTAGCCAGAGCTAGGTTGTGAGCGTGATTCATTTAGAAAATGTTATCTCAAAAAAAGCAAGCTAAAATTGGCAGTTTTAGTATGCCGGCCATTTGATGGGTCTGTCGAACACAGTGGCGACTCTACCTGGTATGATTAGCCCACTGATTGTTGGAGTTATTGTTTCCGAGCATGTAAGTTGGAGCACTACTTTAAATACATACAGTTGTGATATCAGCATCGGTTTATTGTTTCTTTTGACCCGTTATTTGTTACCTGATCTTCATCGAGAAGAATGAGATTACAAAGTCATTTCTCCGAATCTTTCAATGGAAGCGAACTCTTCATTTGGACGATTGATGGAACTTAGAAAATAGAGAGTGGTGAGGGGGAGGTAATTGTTCAATTTCTAGCATCAGTATTGCTTTAAGAAAGCGCTTTTTTTGCCGCACATTCTTTTAGTAATTTGGTCAGCCTTAGCGATGCTTCATGCAGTGAATGACGTCATGAAGATAGCTGAAAAATCCCACTATAAGGTTAAGATGAGTCGGATAGCAAGCAGCCTTTCGCCACATCATCGGTCGAATTAAAATATTTTGTTATCACGTAATGACCTAGATTGCCGAAGAGTTTTCATGAGATTCAATACCAGTATTCAAGTCGAGTTAACATTTTGTTGCTTAGAATGCTAAAATGAGCCAAATTGCAGTCGGCAAGTGAATGGCGCGTTGTGTTCTACCTAACGGCGATGATCTACACAATAGGTGCGGCTGTGTATTGGCGGTGGGCAAGCGGTCAGCTTGAGCCGTGGGGCTTGGGACAAACACCGTTCAGCGAGACTTTCGACTGAATTGCTTGGAAGTTGGTTGCGCTGCTTCGCATCCATCGCTGTCTTTAGAAAGGGACAAACGCTTCACGCTTCTTTAGGCCCACCTGGTTTGCTTTAATGCCCACATCCGTTCGTCTAAACAGAGCAGTGGTGCTGCTTCCTCAGCACAAAATCGGTATTACAAGAGATGTCGCTGCGGCATCCTGAAGTTTTCGATTCTCGAATTTCTCAGGTATCTTGGTAACAGTTCCCCTTTCAATGTCTACACGTTGTGGCAAACCTGACTCTGAAGCTTGTGTCCGTTATTGTTTGAAAACGTGAAGCAATCAGGAGTATTAATTTACCCCTAAGAATTGCCGATTATTGTTCACAAAGGGATTTGGCGGACTTACTGTGGGAAATGAGTTGGGCATCATGATATAAGTGCATTCTTTGCTCTTCGGAAAACTCCTTGGAAGCGATCGCTGGCTACACAAATGGTTGGCCTTCATCTAACTATAGAGTGTCAATGGTTCGTTTCATTTCTTCCCTTCGAGAAGGCTGTGTAATAATTTTTTCTTTTTTTTTGCGTGGGTCTTCTGTTGTTCTATCTGTTATTCGTTTTTACTCTGCGTTCGTCCACCAGCTATAGAAATTGGCATAATTTGGAGAAAATATTTTTTTTTTTTTGCAACATCCTCAAATCATTTCCCGCGGTACATCGCAGTTCATTGCTTTTCGAGTCAAAAGAATAACCGCTTCAATAAACATTTAAATAGAGTATCGCCTAGACAAGAATAATTGCTGTTCATCCGCTTTCATTATATATGGATCTCATTTGTGCGACTTGAGTGATTCTCAGCTTGATTTTTGACTATCTCGGGTGGCTGTTGTTATCTGCGTTATTTCGTATCTTCTTACAAACAAGCAATTTGCTGCGTGACGATATGCATTGAAAATGATTCGAGCAGAACTGTTTAAAAATTGTTTAACCAATTGTTGTGATTTCCTATAATCTTTCTCTTTTGAGAGATTCGTTACCCTTCGGCAAACCATTTGGAAATTGCCAAAGCGTTTTCATTGCGATTGTTTATCGATGTGTTAAGCATGCAGTTATTTTCATCTCTGCTGAAGTGATTCGTTTGCCGTGATTTGTCGCTTAAGTTTAAATGTTTCATCACTTCTGTGCTTCGATTGCATTTCATTGTGCAAACAGACTTAATCGTGGTGTGTGCATACAACGTCTAGAGATATCCATCGAAGCCAAACGGAGTTTGCGTAATGGCTGCTCACCAAACGCTATGCTGCACTTCGATATTATCAAAAACGCCTCGAAGAGTCAATTTTCGTTCGTCCCAATATCAAGCAGCCACTGACAAACTGGCAGTCGAGAACAGTGGCACATGTGGTCGCTAGGTTTAGGTGTTCGACGAGAAACGCTAAAGGAAACCTGTGCCTAAGAAACATGTGCCTAAGAAGCGAAGGAAACTTTGTTGTTTACATGGGAGAAACCTATGCAACAGAGAAGCTTGCCGCAAACGACTGATGGGTGAGGAGTGATTTATTTGATGAGCGAAACAGCAAGAGAATACATCCTCGAGAAGGAGGTCGAAATTACAAAATTATTGCGGAGGAAGTCAAGAATGGGAGTCTCGTCTTAGTTTCCGGATGTTTTCCAGTGACAGGTCTCCTAGCTTAAAAAAAAAACCCCCCATGAGACATTAGTTATCCAAGAGTGTCAGGGTGGGAAGTTACTGAGGTGGGGTTTGTTGCTGAAATTCTTGGGAAAGTGCAGCAGTGATGTGTGACGTTTCATCCTTACAAAGGCGAGCCATTTTTGCGCATTTTACGGCCAGAAGGAGGAACAGTCTGCTGAGGAAGAGAGGAACGGATGTCGCTTCCAACGAAATGTTTTTTTACGACTTTGTTTTTTTCTATGACTTTGTAAAGACGGGGGGGGGGAGGGGAGGGGGAGGTTGCGAGGGTCTGTTCACGGCTGTAAGAATGTTCATGGAGCAAAACAGCGCGGCGTAAGAATAGGAATGGTGAATGCGGAGGATGAGCGGCGTGAAGGCAGAGGTGCCTTTGTCTGTTCCTCAGAACTGCGGTCTGCGCACGATGCTATTCCTCAACGTCGCAGTTGTTTTCGGAGCGCTAGTGCGGTGTGTGAGAGATCGAAACAAGAAGAGCGACTTTATATGCAACATATTGAACATGATTAGAGCGGAGGAGTGTGATCGCTTGGCGAGGCCTCGCTACGAGCAACTAGTATGACATACACACAAACAAAACTATCGCATGGTAAGATACGGTCGCTTGTGCTGCCGGGCTACTAAATGAGGAGAATGCCAAGCTTGACTGCAAGGAGGGTCGATACCTTAAGAATGATGGTCTGCAAAGTAAAAACTGCTGCTAACTTGCTTTAATGATCGTTGCCATCAGTTTGTGCCAAAACTATCAGGACCCATGAAAAAGCAGCATAGCTGAACGGCTGCAACTGCTGCTTCAGCTTCAAAGTTGGTGATTGGGGAAAGGGAGGGTTTTGTAAAGGAATGAACAAGCATTCTGTAATCCGACAGCAAAAGCGCCCTTAAGCGATCCTTACAAGCACCTGACGTGGGGGCAAACACGCCAGGCGTGCTCGGAATGACGCGTACTGCATTGCGCCTCTCCCATGCACGATAGTAGTGATGATGTGTGGTGGTTGTCGTTCACGCCTGCGCCAGCTCCTCCTGTGCGCCCGTCGTGATGAGATGTGCGAATGCTTTATAGTCGACCATTCCACCGTCGATTGGTGGCTTGCCCTAGAAACGCTCGTCGATAATTACTGAGCATAGTCATGCAGTTTCCCATATTTCACTTATGTGTTGTGGGAGCGCTTTCTTAAGCATCAATATTCAGCCGGAGCAAATATCGATGGTTGGAGGGGGAGTCCGACCAATTTGAAAAAGGCGGTGAGGTGAGGACTGGGGAGGATCTCCATCGGAGGACGCCACAATATGATTTCGTCCCTCGTGATTGCAACCGCAGACTCATCCAAAAAGTTTCTCTTAGAAATTATTCGTGTTCTTTTAAAGGAAGATAATTATTTAGTTTATTGCGAATTGGAGGACGGTTTGTCATAGTCGGTATAAGTAAGGCTGGTTTTCATATCGCAAACTAAGTCAGTTCAAATTTGTTTCCATAATAATGAAATGTCGGAAAGGTGATAAATGCATAGGCAGCCACAATGTCGCAACTCACCTTGTACATCGCCTTAATTTCGTCGTCATCTAGTGGCTCCCCTCTCTTGTTTTGCAAGATTTTGATGAGGTCATCTTCGGAAATCTTCCCAGTTTCCTTTTTATCGAACATTTGGAATGCTCCGATAATTGTCGCCTCTGGATCTGTGCCTGAAACAGTTTCAGTTTTATTGCACCACCGATGACTGTCACAACAAAGAATACTGCTGCTCAACGTATCATGTGAACTCAAATGTGACTATTCGAAATTGCTTTGAGAAGCAAATTATGATAATTTCCAGATTTTCCCATGGAAATTAGTGGGAAAGAGAAGGAGCAGCTCAAGACTTGTTTGGAAATCGCTGAACGAAGACTAGCCTGTCAATCGTTCGCCAAAGAGAGTAAGGAAGACGGTGAAATTAATAGGTCCTGGCGCCTCTTTGATCATTGCATCGATTTGTGCATCAGACGCGATCTGTCCCATCGAAGCATATAGATCCTTCAGATCGTTTTTGTCGATGATGCCATCTTTGTTCTGGTCCATGATGCCGAACGCCTCTTTGAATTCCTGAATGGTCTTCTGGTCGAACTGAGCGGCCTCAGATCCAGACCTCTTCTTGGTAGTCTTCTTCTTCGCGGCCTTCGACTGAAAACAAACCAGTCTTAGCTTGTATGCCAATCTATATGATTCATTTCCTGAATTTTCCTCAAGCCTGAATGAATCCTTTCCAAACTGAGAAGTCTGTAAAAGATACTTTAGAAGTTTGGAGTGGCGATGGTTCTTCCTAAAATGAAAGAAATTCTCGAATTTTTCTCAGTTTCCAGCCTACTGATGCCATCTGCGGGGAATCGTTTCTTGGATTTCACCAAAATGGACGGAACTATATGAAGAGTAGAATTCTTCCATATAAACTTAACGATTATCGCGAGATGTGATGCGAAAAGTGGGACTCGAAAATGGAGTAGAAGTGTCCGAGAAGACTTACCATAGCGGTGGCTGTAGAGCGACGAGTGGAACAGAAGCGATTGAGCGAACTGCTGCTGAGACGGGCTCAGACGCTGCCTTTACACTCTTTCGGAGTGCTAACGAAAGACATTTTTAGCGTCGAGATCCACTTTACAACGCAACTGCTCCGCCTACACCAGCTACCGCACAGCACATCGCTCGAGCTAAGTTCGCGTGAAATCAGCCAATCTGCTTACTTCACGCCCCCTCTTTTCTCCATGTTAAGGTTGTGGTTCCGGCCAAATGGACGCTTTTTTGTGACAAATTCCGGAATATCATCCCACTGGGTGGTCTAACAATGCGTACACGCATTCTTGTTCATCATAGAACCATAGGAGATGACGGGCCCTACACGTAGTTGTTCATTCCTCTTTCTCATTCGTCGTTTTGCTATGATTCGCGTCGTAGAACTCTGGATTACAATTGGTATGTCGATGCGTGCATAGGAGACCCTCTTGTTCGCATGTACTTGAGTTTCCCATGATGTGATGGAAGTTTCTTTTCGAGAGGGCCGACTCCCAGCACAACATCCTTCACCTCCCTCCGTCGTCCGTAGAACTAAGTCTCACTTGTGAAAAATATACCAATTTTGAAGTATCCATACGCGATTGCGAAACTGTAGTAAAATCCGGTCATCTGCAGCGTTGTTCAGAGACAGTGGAATTGTGTGAAGCCTTCGGTTGCTGAAGTAGCCTCTGAATGGAAAATGGATGGAAATATCTTTGGAGTGTTTTGAACATTCGAGACGGAATGAAACTCTGCAGTTGTGACATTCTTTTCGTACATAAGCTGCCCACAGTATTGCCATAAAAAGGTGCATGCGGAGCGGCCGTGCAACATAAATCTAAGTTTTCTTCTCGTGCCAATAACTTTATACCCATATCTTCCTCTGGCATTATCGCAGCCAGTCGTGAAATAGGATAATAGAACTTTTATATAGTGCAGTTAGTGGTTGTATTAATGTGATCAACTAATGCCGCAAAATAAACCGCACTGCTGAACAAGTAAGCGAAACGAACTCACCTAGGTAATGTCCGAAGTTTGTTGAGGAGAAAGTCCCAGTTATTTTTGAAAAGAAATTTCACTTTTACGTTCACAGGTCATTTTGTATAGCAGCATTAATCGTATTCAATTACAGTTTGGAGAGATTTGTGGGCGAAAAGGCATTTGCGCCAAGTTTTTGTGATGCCGCAACTTTCAATAGACGAAAAATCCGTCGTAGAAAATAATCGGAACAATACGATGGCTCACTCACGACTCATCTTTTACAACACGGTTTCTTGTGTAAGAGTGATATTCACTTAGCGTTGTCAACATTGTTTGATACGAGCAGAGTGAAATCGCCAAACTCTTGAGCTTGCTAACAGAAAATGGAGATGTGCTCAGGGTTCTAGATGGGCCATTCATGATGCGTACATTTTAAAACAAATATGTTATGTGGATCTTTCTGTAAGTTTAGGGCAAAACAGTATCCAGCAAGTATAGTGGATACTCGAGGACTGAATATGAGGCAACACGGAAATGCAACGTAGAATTTTCGTGGATGAACTGAATTGAAAAGGCGATGTCGGTATCATTTTGAAATTTATTCAGTATCATTTTAACGCATCGTTACATTGACAAAACAGAACTCTGTGTCGGAATATGAGGTCGGAATCACTTCCGCCATTTATTTGGTATTCTTCGACAATAGCTTTCGCTTCCTCATCATTTTGGTTTATCAATTATTTTTTTCAAGTTCTGCTGTCAGTTCCTTCAAGCATTGAGCCAACATCTTTTTCCCACTTTCTTAAACTGTGATTTCAAGTTCACTCCATTCATTTTTGAGCGAATGAGCGGGTAATGTGTTCTTTCCGACGACTTTGACGGCTAAAGATCACTTTTTAGGAAGAGTTTCCTTTATTTTCTTATGTTAGAGCCACAAGTTGAAAATGAAAGGCTTGATGAAAGTTTTTGCACAAAAGTTACTTTTTCCCTTTTTCCCAGCTCACATAAAATTCCTCTATAAAAATATTTTTCATACGACTTCTATATAAAATCTGTTGATTTCTACTCTAAGCTCTGAGCCGAAAATGCATGGCTAATTAAAAGAAAATTCTAGTTGTCGAACAGAGCGTATTTCGAAGCTTGAGTTTTTGATATTTGCGTATGTGGTGGATTTCAGCCCAGCCAGTAGTATCTAACAAGACAGAATTTCCTTTTGCGGAGTGCATAGGTGGATTTCCGGTTACACCATACATCGGGAACGTTTGCTTGTAAAGGTTTTCTTGGGATTATGAAGCCGTCTGCTGGTAAGAAAATACTCAACTCCCTTTAAAAATCCGATCAATAAGAGACGAATTTCAAGGCGACGGTTTACTGAGATTTTATCTAATATGGCAAATGATCTTCCACGATGAATGGCAAAGAGGATAAATAATACTCAAAACCACAAGTGGAGACCTTTGAGAAAAGGATGTTGAGCATCAATAAATTTGGGCAAATCCTCGAAAACCCACAATGTGTAATGGTTGGAAGGAGATATGAATAGCACGCTATGAGAAACTATTTGTTAGCAGCGATCGCACGTACAACAACATTGCTGCATGGACTGGGAAGCGTTGTGGCTCGTCTCCTGTCCTCTTTGAATTTCCTTCTCTTCTTCTCGATTGATCTTCGCTTCTCCTCGTATTCCTCTTCCTCAACAACGTTCAGCTCAACTTGTTGTGATTTACTCATTCAAGCAACTTTGCTCTTACGGCACATTTCTCTAATTATCTCTTTTCACAGCAAATCTGACAGAATGTCACAAGAAGGAAATCACTGCAATAGGAATCACACTGTAGGCTAGAATTAAATGAGAATATATCTGCGGAACTCATTTTAGTTCTCACATGCATCCTCAAAGACATGATATCATTTCCATTCTTCAAATGATTGCTCATCGTTCATTAACGAGGGACGGTATCTGAAATGATGGGTTGCAGGAAAGGTAAGGAGGAGGAGATGTGGTGGTCCTAGAGGGTGCAGATGCCTCGACCGAAGCGTAGAGAACTTTTTAGTTCAAAATAGTAGAAATTTATAAGAAGTAGATGCAATGCGTCAATTCGGCACCATGACCGCTCTCTATCTTCCACTGGCTGCTTTTTTCCGTGCTCACTGGTCCGATGCAAGTGTGACTACACTTTCTTGTTTGTAACTTCACTGACGTGAAGGCTGACAAGTTCATCAGTGACTCTGGTTTTGCTATCGTTCAGTTTTGCACCACACTGTTGAGAAATCCCCATTGTTCTCTTCATTTCACATACTCAGTTATTACCAGATACCCTTTTCACATAAACACAACTGGGCAACAAAGGAATACTGCAACTGATCGATTCCAAATCTTTTCAAGTGCATACCTACCGAACCTAAGGAATTTGTTAATTAGTCGGTTTTTACTTAATCAGACAGAAAGACACGGCGGTTCCTTGACAAAAAGCATAATGGTTTTAGCCTTCAACTTTGATTAGCGTGATGACCGTGGAAAAGCGGTTGAAAGAAGCCTTCAACTATTATCTATTATCCTGCCTTTGGAGTTAAAGTTATGTTCCTCTATCATAACGTCCTCTAATGTTCAGAAATTCCGTTGAATGAATTAATCAAATTGCACTTGAAATCTTCAAAGCAGCGAGTGGCACAAATTAAAGAATAACTAACCGGAAGACGAAGCTTGAGTAAGAGGGCGATACGCTTGCGATCCTCCATAGGTATGGAATAAATCGCTTGGTATTTCAGTCTTGTTTTCGGATCGAAGCTCTGTTCCATCATCAGAATTATAGCCGACCATTGTCGCAACCATTCAAGTGAGTTGGCGCTCACCTCCGTATAGGTGTTTGTCATCATCGCGATCAGCATGTTGATCAGCAGCATAGTAACCAACAACAGGTAGATCATAAACGTTATCTGCAAGTGTTCAGATATCGTCACATCAACTGCATATGACTGAGTTTTGTGAGTGAGATTGATATGCTCAATACGTCGCACTATTAGTCACTATTGAATGTGGTGCTTCTGATCAAAATACAGTGGATCCTCGTTAAAAGTCGCACCTCAGGTGAGCGCGTATCGAACGACAACATGATTCGGATTTGAAGCAAAACGCTAGCACATATTGACAGGCTACCAGCAGAAAAGATTTCTGAGCCTTAGCGCATGCACAGTTGCAAACTTGATGACAGCCTGCTGGACTCCAAAATGTATACAAGCACAATTCATTTCACTAATTCATCTAGAATAGACAAGACAGTTTGACGACAAAGTAACGGTAATCATCAGCGGCAGGAATACAAGATGGTTTAGGAATTATACTAATAAGCACCTGAAGTCGCATGCAGACATGATGGAGGAATGATATCACAAACCACTGATGTAACGCAATAAGATGTGCTTCACTGCTCCAAAGAAAATCCGCACCACTAGCTAACTACGTCCTTCGCAATTCCGACGTCCGGATTCCTTCTTCACATAGTTGGTGAAGATTGACTGATAGCAGCAGTAATGAATAAACGTGAACAGTTGGAGATAGAAGGTTTTGTATTTGAACAACTCACTTTACCAACAACCGCTAAGTCGCAATCGTCGATCTGATCGAAAAGAACAGTAAATTCGGTAAGAGACATGAGAAACATCCGTATAAACGATTCAGGTACATTCCACATTATTGTCTCCTCTTCGTAGATGTTGAAATTGGGATCGCCTCGACGAAAGCCGAGAAAAATCACATAGAATGCTGCAGATAAAATTATTTATGAAACGCTCCATTAATAGCGTGTCATGTGGCGCATGCAAAAAAGCAAATAATGACCGAAACAATCGAGATCTTGCAAGTTAGTAGATCAGGTGACATGCAGCTTATCTACTGTTGATTGAGCTCTCACGATGGAAATGTCTAATTCAGGCTGCAGAAGAATTGAATTGTCTCAGTCATATTAAATTACTTCACTGACGCTAACAACTGGAATACGTTCCTTATTTTGAAAGCAGTTATTTGCCAGCTCAACCCACGCCCAATGTTATCATCTTGTTGCGCCGCAATGGGATTACCATTATTCGCTAAACTTAACCTTATAGTCCATAAGGTAACTTCTGACTACGGTGACCTTAAATCCATCGTTTGAAAATTTAACAGTGTTTAAAATATTTTAACAAAGTAAGCAGCGATCAAAAGAGACGAGAGAGACGTCACTGAAGGTCTCTAAAATCATCTCGAAAAGTTGCAGGAAACATTCAGAGCGCGATATATTGCTGTACAAATTCACGCAGCAAAACTCTGTTTGGTCGCAACTGCCGTAAGTGGGCAATACACTGGTTCTATTGAAAATGCAATTCTAAGAAGTATTAACTGTGAATTCTGCAAAGCACCTTGAGAGAATCCGACAGCAATAACACAATAAATGATGAAAAAGCGCACGAGATCCTTCATGATAATTTTGTAGAGCATAAGAACAAATGGCCCAACCGTTTTGAAGCCTCTGAAAAACTATAATGAAAAGTGACGGTTATGGATTCAAGTTCTCAAGTTCCAAGTGTACTGAACAAAAGCACTGATGTAGAAATGCAAGAGTGAGCCAAAAATTTGCCTCAATACTGAAGCAAAAATGTTTCGACTTGATTTCGAAACGGATTCAGCAAAATGCGGCACTGGAACGCAGCAAAATACTGCCATTACAATTTTAGAGGGATAATTTGAATAGGAAAGAATAAATAAAAGCAGTAATGTCATAAATGAAATACCTGCAAAAAAAGAGAAATTTAATCGCAGTTAATAGAACGATGAGCACCCAAAGTGCATCCTCGATTGCATCGAGGCAAAGAAGGCGAGTAAAAAAGGCGACCAACATCAACACACATGAAACAAGAAAAATCGCCTTCGCAGGGAAGCCTGACTGAAAGCAAATGCTTATCTAGAATACTGTCAATCGATGCATTTTGTGGACCAGCAATATGCAGAATTACGAGTTCACTTCCATTCTTCCCGTTGGCCCCCTACCTCCAGTAGCTATCGGCTCCGATAGCAACCTCGCTGTTCTTTCAACCTGCAATGCCATTCGGTTTCCTTTGCGAATCTCAGATGTCGTCGTTTTAACCGACCACCCACAACAATCTCGTAATATCGCCGCGAACCTCATTTCTCTGGGGAAAATATTGCACTTTAACAAAACTTTAAATACTCAGTGCAGCGACTGTAGAGGCAGCAGCTGTAGCTTAGCAATAGTAGCATTGATGATGGCAAGCAGTACTTTAGGCAATCGAAACCATTCAAGGGTATACGAAGCACAGAAAGCGCTAAATTTCAAGCAATTAGCTACACTGAAGATGTACTGCGGTGGCAAGTGACACAGTGGTATCAAAACATTAAATATGTAATAACACTGCAGCTGAGGTACGCAAAGCGTTCTAGTAATAGAGACCATTATTAGCAGCATAACATGTTGTTTCGCACACAACATTCTGTAATCTCGGTTGCCTTGCGAAATGGTTAGAGATGCAGCTGAGTGGCATTTCGAGGGCCGTTCTGAACGAAAACAATAGTGAGCAGTTCGGGCGACAGCAGTAAACGACAGAATTGTACTAGATGAAGATAGCAGTGTTAGAGTGGCACTGAATGTTGTGCTGTTGCAGAATCCAGTGGTGCTGCTTTAGGCATAACTTAGCAGCGAGCAGTGCTAGCAGTAACACTAATCAATCCATTGTGTTATCGATTTCGTCGAAGCAAAAAACACCAAGCCAAATTATTATACGAAATTCTTTCGCTTCATAGAATCCATCTAGAAAATTTTCTGTGCTTCGATGATGTCCACATCGAGTTTCTCATCACCGCATTTAAAAAAGGGCCAGTATTCCGATCTCAAGGCCTTGATTTCCTGGCATTTGCTCCTCGAATATATTTGTTCTAGGCATACGGCCCTCGGGACTTTTGGATCGCAACTGCATGAGGTTGATAATTGATCCTGTACGCACATGCATCGCGTGAGCTTGGCCACATGTGATGCGAAAGTGTTTCTTTCTTTGCCAGGGAATTCATCTTGTTCACATCACGCCTCATGCATATATGCGTCTGTTTATTTGTACGTTCAATTAGTCATATCTTCCATGCATTTCAAACAAATCTTTCCTGCTCCATTCCTTTCCTAAGTAAACCATTTAACCGTAAAATATATGTCCTTTGCGCGATGATCATTAATAGCCTTTCCAATGAAAAAAAAAGCAAACGCCCGCGAATCTTAGGTGGCCAGTTTGTCACAAGCAAATCCCTCTTAATGCTCGCCTTCTTTGGGAAGCAATGTTCATCATACGCAGCTGTGAACCAGAACTTCGTGGAACTGCTTGCACTAGAAGTTCGGAAGCTACTGCCCTTCGCCCTAGTTTATCAAAGCTCTAATGAAGATATCTTCAATAATGGTAAACAACTGGTTCTCGCTGCTGCCCTGCTACTCAGATTGCATCGTTAACGAGAGACGCAAACTTATAAAAGTTAATTTCTTTGAATATTGTCTAATTCGAAACAACAAAGAGTGTATTTTTCATTCACTTACCAAGCTCAAAAAATACATTGCCTTGCCGACGTTTCGAATATGAGCAACCATTTGAAAAAGATAAAGTAAAGCACCGACAACAGCAATTAAATACAATAGCATATACAGCTGAAATTCCTCTTCAATTTCGGGCATTTACGCACAAATGTAAAGCTTCGTTCTAGAACAAGGGTCATTACGAGGGTTTTTAGAGTTCTGCTGCTAATTCCTATCGAGAGGTAAAAGCTTAGAAAGGCTATAAAGTATGCCACCACTTAACTCACGTTGCTAAATTTAAGGATAGTGAAACGGATGTTTTCTATGTTATTCGATAATTGCACCATCCGATAATGGCCTGGAATAATATTGCACCAGTTGACGATGGACAAATACAGCAGATCAGAATGATACCGATTTGCTCGAAAATTCTCACTTACGTGGGTTCTCGTGTTAAGGGTACTGAGGTCAACTTTGTGAACTCCAGCTAAGCAATACAAATCAGTGCTGTTGATACGCCGTTCAAAAGGTGTCGGCCTCAGTAGAAAGCACCAGAACACAGTGGCAAAATAAACAAAGAAAGTAGCTAACTGACCAAATAATCTGAAAATGAATTTACGATATACTTGTTTTAACTCCATTTCGACAAATCAAACAGATGACTGAGAGGGCATTAATGAAGGAGGTGAGATAGATGCGCCACAGTTGAAATATCTCAGAGATATGTAATTCAACTAGCACACAGCAAAGTGAAGCAAAATGTTGATCTGAATTAGGCATTAGTCATATAGGAGAAATTGGAGCAATATGTTGAGGGTCTAGAGGGACACCTGCGCATCAAAATAGAACCAATAATAAACCGACCGGCTCCATAAATTTTCAGAATACAAAGCATGAACAATCTGTATGCGCCAATTTTACCAATTTTGGGACATCAGTAAATAGGTGCTCAGACAGCACACACATTTTTAAAATTATCGATTATTTGCCTATAAGTATTCCTACACTAAGACGCGGATACTATAGTAAGCCACAGGTCTTATCAGTTAACCTGTTCTCGAAAATGAGCAGCGATTTCTCGTAGGCGGACATTAGGAGTAATTCGAGACTTACGGGCCTTGAAATGATCGGATGGTTGATAAAGCACTTGTTAGTGGTCGGCAGTGTACCACCGCTAATGAAAAATTACTAATAGACTGCCCAAAATTTGTATAGCCGTAGACTGAAGTGATGCATTGCATTTATGCAGTGTCTCACAGCTGGTGAAGGAACAAGCTGTCATAAACTGCTTCAGCTAGCACTGCAGCATTCTAGCGTTCAACTGCCTCAGTAATTTCCTCAATGCCTTCCAAACAGCAAAGTGAGTGCGCTTCAAAAAAGAAAATGGTCTATGAACCATGCACAACGCACACTTTGCGACCATATGTGATCCATTTCTTTTGAACGAGTTGTTCGAGCAAATTGGGCAACAAGTTGAGATGTTCAGCCGAATTGCCATAGACGACAATAGCGAGCGCGGAATTTCTATTCAGTCTACCGGTTGCTGGCTCAATTGAATCGAGATGCTCGAGAGGATAAGCTGCTGACATCACGCCACCGTATGTCCAGTACACTTGCCGCTCCTCTTCCACTATTTTCTCGAACATCTATTTGCATTTTTGTTGGTCAGACAAGAAAGCCAAAAAACAGATGTGCTGACGATGATGGAAGTTATTTTGGAAAGATTTTCCCCTTCGTTCCGAACAGAATGACCTATTTGCTTGCATCAATGGTTGTCTCGATCTGCTTTATACTTTCAGCACATGTTCTCAACAAGTAAGAATGGGCCTATCAATGAAAAAAAAAACAACTTCTTGGAGTTTGAGAAATTTAAAAGGATGAATTATGAGAAGTGGAGAACAGATGGGAGGACGACAGCCTAAATCCGTCTAAACGTGGTAGTTCTCGACGAGCAACAGAGATGCAGTTTGAGCAGTTTGTAAGACGAACGCTTCAGCTAACTGCGATAAGGAGGCAACGAACCACTTTCTTGGCTAAATAGGCTGCCAAAGTGAGCGGAGTTAAGTTCCGACGATTTTCGATATGAAGGTTTGCTCCCAAACTTAGCGCTAATTTGAACATTTCCTGTAAATACACGGCAATTCATTGTATTGTGACAGGTATGACACGAACATGAAGCTGTATATGAACGATCGCATTTCTTTCCATGAAAGTAAGAGTAAGTTGAGATCTTTGAGATCTCTACTCATCCCCAAAATGAACATAAGGATATCGGAAAGTGGAGAAAAATGAGAGGAATCGTTTAAAAAATTCCCGAAAAACAATTCTAACGAGCTGCACAATTCCACATAGCAACAATTCGCCCTCATGTTCCTCCTCGGTTCAAAACAAATGCTGAGCCGACTACGCAGTGAAGGTCAAGATCAATTGTAGCCATTGGGCTCTTTCGAAGAAGCCAACGTTCGGAGATGTTGCCACACCTCAACCAGTCGGAAGGAAGAATCAAAACTGTCGCTGACGCCCTCTCCTAGTGAACAAACTGTGTCATCCTTAATTCATCGCGGCTATGAAACGTAAAAATCCTCACCCACTTCTCATGGATTGTCGCGATATGCAGTACAGTATTACCGTTGGAATCTTGCCAATTGGGATCAGCTCCATGTGCAATGAGCATTCGGAAGCACTCGCCTTGTGAGAGGCATGCGGCAAACGAAAGGGGATATTCGCCAAAATATAAATTCCTGAAAAGCAATTGACTCTGAATTTAGGAATATCGCCTTGTATAGGAAGAATTTCATTGACATCTTGCGGAATAGTATGTTTACTATGCGATACTCTTTTAGCTGACGAATCGCTAGCTTCGCCAAATTCTTCAACGCCGATCTTGTAATTGGAACTGCGAACGATTGGAAATAGCTCAGCCAAACAGACGGGGGATAATTTAAAGAGGACTGTTGATCACCTGCTACGAACTCAAGTAAGCTTGGTTCGAAACTGTTGCTATTCTCAGGAGTAAACGGAAAGGAACTAGAGTACAGTAGCGGTGGTGTACCGATATATACAAATCAAGCTGACGACGGTGCTATAAGAGAGCTCAAAAATGCAATGTGTCTTAAATCAAAAGGAGATGGATGAAAGACAAAGGCTGGGAGGAGTAGGGCGACAAGTGGCCGGCGTTGAAAAGATGAGTTTTGGCATGATGAAAAGTTATGCGGAAAGTGGGTTTGCTCTTCGCTTAGAACAATAACCGTCCGACTAATGTCATTTTAGCAACAATCTCAGTATTCATGAGTTGCAAATGTAATAGATAAGCTCACCCGCTGTAGGTGGTGTGTCGACTGAGTACAACGGCCTCTTGATCGGGCGAGTCAGTACGTGAGCTTTTCTGATCATCGCAAGTAAAGAAGTTCCCACACGTTCGCTGTGAGACGTCCGCACCGCCTTTGAGCAGGAAGCGAACAATTTCTGCATTCTCACTCACTATGCCCATATGAAGAGCAGTTTCACCTGGTAACGCTTTTTTACTAGTTGTTATATACACATAGATGGACGATGCAGTGCGGATGTCTATTGTGTTATACAATTACCTGAATGATGCAGACTCGTTTATGTGTAACTAACAGTAGTAGCGAAGAGCACAGNGATACAGACTCGTTTATATGCAACTAACGGCAGAAACGAAGAGCGCGCTAACAACGTTTTTCGGTCATACAGCATCATCCGATGACAGTACCTGAATTATGCTACAAAAGATATTCGAAAGTCATGAGAGGGGGGGGAGGGGGATCGAGGGGATGGGGAGAGTGGAAGACCTAGGAGGAGCTGCAAGGGAAGTGAACTTGGTAAATTTAAAAAGAAGTAAGTTTTTCAGTTGGGAAACTCGTTGATGAACAAATTTTCAGTGATAAGCGAATGGATGAACAGTGAAGCGATAACACAGCTAATCGAGCGAAACAAATAAATGTTACATGCTTCTTAGCACACCTATCGCAGCTGATGGTACCATGTGATTGTTGTTATTTCTTGCACTCAAAATAGTCTTTCTCTATTTTAGCTATTTTTCTGTTATATACGTAATAACAGCAATTTTCTAAAGCTTTAGCACACGACAACTTTCTTTAATATAATATTAGAGCGTAATTGCCACACTGCTGCCAATGATGGCTATTCTAGTCAAATGGCTGACTTGAATAACT
The DNA here is from genome assembly GCA_022844705.1 of Toxascaris leonina. Classification (NCBI taxonomy): domain Eukaryota; kingdom Metazoa; phylum Nematoda; class Chromadorea; order Rhabditida; family Ascarididae; genus Toxascaris; species Toxascaris leonina. The sequence goes on along the minus strand of JAARMF010000176.1, from coordinate 73,352 downwards.
TTTTTCTGTGTTTACTGTTTGCTTATGAAGATACAGATTCACCGAAAGAGCCGATAGGATCGAATTCTTTGTCACGAATCGCCCACCCGTTCAAGTTTGCAACTACTTGCAAGTGAATATCTTACTAAACGGACGAAAAAGAAGATATTATGAATGCCTGTTCGCTAAAGTAGCAAGGAAAATGCCATGGGCATTACGTTTATCCACAAGCATTCGTGATCTGAAAATCAGTTTGATCTGCTGAGATGCGCATTCTGCTGTTAATAGAGCTGCAACAATAGGTTTTTTCATATGTAAGTTTTCGTTGGTGTTAGAAAAATCTGCATACCATAGTATTCATCACACAGGTAAAAATCGTTGATAATTTTCGGGAAATTATGCACCAATCGTTGAGCAAGCAACTTCATGTGGTCGGGAAGGCCAGATAGGAAGCACACATGTAACAGTGTTTCACCAACCGCTCCGCGATGGTTCAAATGCCAACATACGAACTTCTTCAGTCCACTTCCTTGCATTGTATATGTGTTACCTGTGCAAAACCTTGTTCGCAACACAATCCACGCAGTAAAGGTAAAGCATGAACGAGTGCAAAAGTGGGGTGATATGGCTGGGAAAATTTCGTGTCTAAATCTGCGGTATTGTGCGGTGAGCGTTGATCACATCGACTGCTCACAGTACAATGGAATGTTTAGTGGCACTTATGTTCGTGATCGACTGAACAAGCTCGATATGCGGGGTTTGTAGCTATGTTGTCTTGTTAGCGCACTAACAGATGAGCATTGCAATGCGTGTTTGGTGGTTATGAAGCAGTGGTAAGTGGCAATTTCTCGTCACAATTAAGCTGTCGTTTTATTCTTTTTGACCACCATCGGACGCAATACGACTGCTTCAAAGTGGGCAAAAATGGCAAAAGAAAAGATATGGTAAACCGAAGTTGCTTCAATATACTTCCAATAAGTACACATCTCTGAAGCTGAAAGTGGAGTTAAGGTTGTCTATAGGCATCTTATGCACAGTTACCATCTTCTTTGCAAATCCCCTTCCTTCACTGCTCATTTCAGGAATGCTTTCGAAACTTTGGGGCTGAAGCTAGCGAAGAAAGCTCATGCAGTTGGAAGGCAACTTGAGCTTAGGGAAGTTGGCAGCAGTTGAGAATAACGTCCCCAAGTTTATAGGGTTGTAAAATTACCTTTTCACGCTGCTTCTGTATGAAAAAAAAAACAACCTGTTCTTTCCATATGGCGTTGGGCAATGACCTTTTCGATTGGAACCATTTTACCTTCACCGTCGTTGTACAGTAGAGGACGAATTCTCTGGAATTACCAACCCCATATATATCGGAGGAAGGTTTGCGCTGCAGGTTTTAGTGTGTTTGAGTGTAATCGTATCGGCAACAAAACCAGAACTTTTCCAGAATGGCTAAATAAAACCACTTGTGATGCTTCCTGCGGATCGATTTAAAAGACATTGGAAATATTCACACTGTCTAGTGCTTCTCCTCTCATCTGCTTAGTCACCTATAATATGTTAAAGATCAACAAGTCGACTTCCAGTTTTATTATTGATACTTGGTTCACCTGAAGAATTTCGTTGTAGGTCGTGGGACTCATTGCACCTTTATGATTAGCTGGAGGTGGTTATTGATTAAACAAATGAATAACGCTGTGAGAGGGAAAGAAGTTTTTCAAAAACATCATAGCAGAAAAGGGAATACTTCGATGATGCGTTGGTCGAGAGGCGTCAAATTGTTGGTACGGAGCGCTTCTTTGGCCAAGAGAGCTAACTCTCCATTTCCAGTGACATCGCCAAGTTTATAAATGACATTGTTGCGATTGTCAACTTGATTCTTTATGCCTGCAGTCACCGTGCTCGACGCATTTCCCATCCCCTATCATTTGTCACTTAAGTGCAGCAATAGCGTTTGCACTTCTGTCCCAATGTTCCACCACGAGTTTTCCTTAAATGAAGTGCAATCATTTGACATTTCTTTGTTGGAATACGTAAAATTTCGGAGTTTCAACGGAGAGAACGTGCTGAACTCTTTTATGCATGCGGACTGTGTAAGTGGAGAAGGTGCATAGTCGATTAGGCTACTTTTCTCAAATTTCGTTCCTCGTTTTGGCTGAGATCAGGACACACATACACCTTGTTTCTTTTTGTGGTAGCGTCGACATAGCAATGACGTACCACAATCGAAACTTCAAAACACCTGAGTGTCAAGAGCATCAAGCATCGGAATAGTGAATGCCTAAACGTCCACAATTTCTGCGAAAGGCTACATTTCTTGGCAAGCTCTGCAGTAAACTTGACCGTTGTCAAGAACGCACCTTTGCGTCCTATAGTTGGCCAAGCAGTGTTGAAAGTAGTCAGTTTATTTTCCCTCTATAGCAAGAACACTAATGGGCACGAAGATGAATATCAAAGTTTTCAAGATGCATCTTTCAATATACATACAATGGCCAGAAGACAATGAAGCACAGCGACCGGCGAGTATAAAGTTGAAAGTATGGAGATTAGCCGGTCACCTATGAGAGGAGATATCAAGGAGTTAAATCGAAGCTTGTCGCTGAAAAATTGTTGCGCAAAGTAGAACGGCATTTCAGTATTCGCCTCAGTGCACAAATCGTTCATTGCCTTAGGCTGCTTCATTGTGCATGAGTGGAGGCAAAATTTGTGCTCTGCATTGAGTTGAATGTCACCTAAGAGCAACTGCTGATACGTGCCGCATGGTGAATGATTTTCGATGTGTTACGGAATGTTGCAGTCAGTGAAATGTTCGCTGGCATAAATTCCCCCGACCAATGTATCGGTCATATCGTAAACGGGCACTGGATAAGAAGGCTGCCATAGCACCGACTTATCAGGCACAGTAAGGGCCCAGCAACTATCAGGCCCAATAAAGAAATCCGCGATTGCAGTGCACTTTTTAGGTGCCCGCAACGTTGTGATTTGCGTGCTTCTGTGCTATCTAATACGCGCAAACTGATAGGTCGCAGAGAATTGTGTGGCAACGGCATGTTCAGAATTACGTGACACTAGCACATTTTTCTATCAGGTTCAACGTTGCCTATGAAGAATTCTTATGTGTGTTGATCATGCTCAGCATCTTCTGAAGTTCTAAATAATGGAAATGCTTGCGTATAAGAGTGCTGCTCTTCACAAAATGGGCAAGCAGCAATGCAGTCTTCAATGCTTCGCTTTACTGGTCAGTTCCCCCTTTTAATGTTCTCTTTCATTGAGCGTTAAGTGCACTTATGCCGCTTTTCTTCACTTGCTTCGACCGTGTTGATTTTCAAGCGAATATGAAGGTAGTTCTGGAGAAGCACTTTAGCCTCATCCGCGAAGGCAGTGGACTATGCATTTTCAGCAGTGAGATTTGTCGCAACCAATATTTAAAATTGAGGCATTACAAGACGTTGCATTTGAGTATAGCGAACGTGGAGGGTTGCAATGAAGAATCTGTTGCGTGAAGAAATGGCAGTTACTTATCATATACGGGTGGATGTCGTTTTATTTTCGAGCTAGCGATGTTGACTTCAGGACACGGAACCATTTTCGATCGTCATCTTTCGAATGACCAAGCCAGATGCAGCTGTCGAATTACTCCACTCCTCAGAGAAATGCTTCCGAAATTACACTTGAAGTGCGAGCCCCACAAATATTGTTCATTTTGTGCAAAGGTGGCTAAATGGATGAACCTATAAGCTTCTTGATCAGAAATCCATCGATGCAATAAGAACGGACGAAAATTTTTATGCTGATACAATAAGTGGACCATATTCATATGAAAATGTGAAAGGAGATTCCAACGGCTGAGAGAGAGATAATTGAACATAAGATGCTTGAAATAGAAGTGCGATACCTCTTTATGCTGCTCAGCTGCATATCCAGCAGTTCTTTTCTGAGAAATTTTAAATACATTGGGCGGCAACTGCAGATGAGACATTAATTCAATTCAGAAAAGATTCAACAATACTGAACGATCAAATGAGAGGACAGAGCTTTACGCGAAGATCAAAAGCGCAAGAAACGAGATCGGCGGGTAAAAAGTACATTCGAATGAGCGAAGTGATTGGCTGGGTACACGAATAAATACAAGAAAACGAGCGTTTTCAATTTATGTAGTTGCCTCTCCGTTCTGTCTCACTGTCCACTTGCATCAAAATCTGCTAGCCGACAATAACATTGCAGATTTGCACATTTTATCCGTGAAAGGTTTCATACATGCAATACGTATGAGAAGGATACACCCATAGGCGCGATTATGATCGTTTGCACACTGTTATGGGTACACATTGTATCGATGTCAAATAGTAGGGGCGTACTTAGTAAAGTAAATGTCGACAGAGAAGCAAGAGTTTATGTTTTGAGCACCTAACTAGGCATTACCACTGCAGCACTTCATAAAGTGCAGCTCTCTGAGAAGCAGTCTAGCTAGGTTTCTCAGTTCGTTTCTATGCAGTCCTCTCCTAAATAGATACACAACACAGATCCCCCTTATTACTCATCGGCGTCTTATTGTTCATGCCAGTGAATAATGGAGGCCCAAAAACTTTATTGACAAACTAAGCCTGAAACTGCGTTGTTGAGGTTGTGCTGCTCGAGATTTTGCTAGTTTTACGATGCAATAAAAATCAGAAAATCTCTCTTCAAAAATCAGCTAGTGAAATTTCAGACAGATTGACTGTGAACGTATAGAATGGGTACGATAGTATATCTCGTTCATGTATGTCGCAGAGTTGATCGTCTATTGCAGAGGTGGCTTTGTGCAAGTGAAGGGCAAAAAAAAAAAACAGGAACGAGAATTGTTCTCTGCCGTCAATAGCGTTCCTTCTTCGAGTTTTCTATCCGATCGGGATGATCCATATGCCTCATTATTGTCACCGAATAAAGCAGCCATGCGAATTACAAAACCATTCAATTTTCTACCTCTGCTCTGTTTCTTATGCGTTAAGGCATTCACACATGCAGACAGCCATCTCACCGCATACCTCTCCGAGAAAAAATCATCAAGTCAGACTGTCACGCACTCCATCTTTTTTTCGATGGCTGAAATATATTTTCCGCGCACGATTTTATAAGTTTGCTCACAAGGCGAGTGCTATGGGAAATGGCTCAGGAAGAAAGATGCTGCAATAGCGCACTGCTTTAACGTGCAGGAACCTTCTTCCAATCGAAGAAGGACAGCATAAAGGAAGTTCACTATTCAATACCTTTTCCGACAGTCGAAAATGGAATGTGTCAAGCAGGTAGCTACACTAATGAGCAACGGGTCTCTACGGAAAAAGCAACAGATTGGGCTAATTTGATGTGGATCACTTGTAGAGTTTCCCTGCGTGTAATAGTGCTGAATTGCTGGATGTGGCCAAGATAATTTCTACTGATAGATGCGAATAGAAGTCGGCATAACTTTGTCAACATTGCTTGTTATCACGAATCTCAAACCCAAAAATTCCAGTTGCCTCACCATACCTGAAGAACGGAAGCACAGAGAAGTTATAGAACAACTGCTAGCTTGATTTCCTAGGATGAGATTCGCGAATTCATAGAGCATGTATTGCTAAACACGCATTTTTTGTTTGAAAATTGCAAGAAGTATAATTCCTGCAGCAAAAAATGGAGCACCCTCTTCACTCGCAGCATCAAATATTCATCTTTCTGCCCCACATATGGCGAGCAAGACATTCGATAAATATTGTGGACACGAGATAAACTGGCAGTGTGGTATCACTGAGAATGAAAGTATGTGCATATAGTATCGTTTCGCAATGATCAGCAGACGAACGTTTCCCTTTCTACTCCATGAAAAAACCATGTCGGGTTGGGAATCTCTTCAGCGACTGGGCGAAGCGAGTTTTGGCTGGCTAGTTGAATGCGAGTGAAAACTGTTTCTGAAAGCACTTCTAAGGAGACAAATATAAGAATAATAGCGACATGGGAGGGGGGGGAGGGGGGGGGGGGGGGGAGGGGGGACGAAACTTCGCGAAGAATTTCACTTTCGGCTCCTGCGTGTTAAAATCACTCATTTCTAGAAGCCAGCTGTGGTCTGAAGAAGCCGAAGGAAGTCAAGTAAAAGGCTCAGAAAGATGATCATCTAAACATGAATTTCGGCTTCGCAAACCCCATCTGTGAAATCTTGCACCGATTGCAGCACTTCTATGATCAGAAGGCATCATGTTTTTTCCTTAGTCTGCGAAGGAATCGCGAAACAACTTTCTGTTGGTTTGTTGTTAGGTCAAATTACACAGCAGTGAACTTTCAGATTACATGGATTGTATTTTCTGTCTAAAATTCTCCCTGAACTTTAATGCAGATCAGAGCATTCATGAAACTGCGGGATCACAAGATTTATGCTTCTGAAATCGATGCTCAGTCTAAACTGGGGCGTCAGCTCATGAAGTTCATTCAAATTAAAGCGATAGATTTCATGAATTAAATATGTGGAAAGAAAGATTGACAGACAACATCCAGCGGCACGCTTTTTTTTGCAGTTGAAAGGCAGAAACTTTGTGTGCGAAGTGAAAACATGCGAAATTCAACGAAAATCACTGAAATTCTTCGCCGTATGCTGGCAGGACGAAGAACTCATGCAGGAAAGACAACGGAATATTCTAAACTTACCACTTTTTCAGGATGAAGGGGATTAAAAAATAGCTGCATCCCAAGTGGTGCTTCTGCTGATGTAGTCATCTGGTCACAAGTCAACGACGCTGTTATCAGTTAAGCGAACGCACTCCAGTCTACCGCCGTTTTGGGCGGATGTCCTCCTCGAGTCCGCTACGAGTGTGCTAAACTTGTCGCTTTTGTTGTCGGCACCGGTCGATATGCGTAATACGTCACGAATTCTCGACAAATAGAATAGCAATCGCTCGCGATAAATACGTTGTGTAAGGACTGTGATCAATGGGTTGATCACCTGAACGATGCATTGTCACCCTCAATTCACACAGCAAAGGCAGCGTGAAGCATGATGCAACAAAAAGGAAAGCCTTTCATCTACTCTTGCAGCGTGCGTCTTGCGAACCAATAGATGGATGCTTCCACTTGGCATTGAATATTGCTGCAGACAATCGACTTGGCGATGATCATGCAGTTTCTATAATTCAAGATGTGATGTTTCGTTGTTTTGTGCATTTATGTGACCTCGTAGAATTTAACCAGAAATTGTGTTCACTTTTTAACGAACATTTTGCTAGTTGATCAGAGTAGTTCATGCAACAATTTTGATCTACAGCGAAATGAAAATGAAAAGAGCTATCAAAAAAAAAAAGTATTTGCGGAGCGGTTTTTGATGAAAGCTTCCTGAATTCATAGTGAACTGCCTCATAAGCCTCACAATTCTGAGCAGTCTTAGCAGATGTTGCTGAGTGCTCGTTGAACAAATAACAGGTGAATGCTGCTATTTTCATTATTGCGCCACATCAACAGTTTACCATGAAACCACATGAGTGAGTTAAAATTTTTGAGATTTTATGGGAGAAGAGAAGCAAAAGATTTTATTTGGAGAACCATTTTTGCTGGCAGAAATTTGGGGACTAAGTAGATTATTTTGGGGAAGATTTTTTGATGGAGGCGGGTCCATTTGAGGTATCACGGACACCTTCGCTCGCAATTGTCGTAAGAGTTTGTTTGATTACGAAAAAGAACGTTCGTTAAAATGAACCGTTCCAAGAACGAGAACTCGAAAGAAGAAATCGGTGGCTGTCATCATGACGAGTGATGGACAATAGTAGTCAACTAAATGTGATTCTATGATATTCGTCAAATAGAGTAGGCGATAAGGTAGACAAGTGAAAAACGTCCATAATGTGCTGCTGAAGAGGAAGAAGAGCCGCTGAAAGAGCTTCTGAAACAAAAGCTTTAAGCAGATGGTCCAGAACGGTAGCAGATAGTCCAATCTTATCACTGAGCGATCTTTGTCTTACATATTTTCTATGAGGTGCAACACACATAGTGAGCGCAGAATTTTCTCACTGAGGCGATTGCTTTAAAACTTATGGAAAATTTTGGACTTTCTTGTTTATTTGACTTTCATCAGTATGAAACTAGTGATTTCTCGTTGTACTACTCTGTGCATACTAAAGTGATGCATTCTGTGAATGGAGCAGGTGAGCAGACATACGCGGCGTAAATGACGTATGGATCTCGTGATGGTGAAGTCCGTGCAACTAGAGACAAGAAGAGGAAAAACGCTAGTTCTTCAAGCTGCTATATTGTCATTAAGTCATTTCGAACGGGATAGTTTGAGCACAACCATGATAATTAGCTGGCGATGTGTATGAGAAGGGGGAATACGCTTTTGAAATTTCATCGTTGTCCAAGTCGGATAGCGTCGATAGGCGGCGAATCTGTCAAAATGCATCTTAGATTCGTCATGATGAGAGTAGGACGCGGGAGAAAACTTATCAAGTTTGCACAAGTCTCTGCAGACTTGCATCCATGAAGAAGATTTTATTGCCGAAGAAATCACTCATCTTTCTGCACTCTGGACTCGCATCTCTTCCAACGAATAGTACGCAGATAAGAACATAATTCTTAAGCACAAAATAACTTACTGAACGTGCTTTTCCTTCGATTCTATTCGAATTTTGTGCGACTAAGAAGATTATTACCGAAATTGTAAAGCAACCGCTAATCACAGTTACATACATGATGCAAAGAGGTGTGTAGATAAACGGTGGAAGAGCAACCTGGTCGCATCTCGGCTGAAATGATGACAATAAATAGAGGGGAATTCGACAATGGTCGCATAAAAATGACAGGTGAAATGAAGGGACAATAAAAAATAAGGATACTGCGTGTGATAAACACGACTGTTCGCACAATTTCCTCCATACCTTTTCACGCCTACATCGCGAAGAATGCGTTTACTACTTTCACAGATTGAATTTCAGATCAAAAAGCTTGCGCCTCAATGTCATGCATTAGTCTTTTGATAAGCATTATGTTTCATACGACTCACATGGAATGCTAAAAACTTCATTTATTTGAGCTAATTATAATCAATATTTGAGGGTAACTAAGATAGGGAATGTGGAACGATAAACTAAAAGATGATGAAGCATCGTATTCGTTTGAATGGTGGACACTCGTTGAACGAGGTGCTCTCACCACTGATCCTCATCCTTCCCC
>JAARMF010000176.1:38050-64127 GCA_022844705.1 Toxascaris leonina | reverse complement strand
CCCCCCCCCCCCCCCCCCTCCCGTGACCTTCCCCAAAGAATTCTGCAACGAGCATAACAGAACATCGTCCGCGCTCCTAAACCGATAACGCAAAGAAGATGTTGCTAACTTGTTCACAACATGCCCATATTGTGAGTTGAAAACAATATTTTAGAGTATTTCAAGGCAAAACTATCCAAAATAAATGGGCGAATGCTTTGTTGAGGCTAGATGAACTTCTAATTGTGCACCTCGGTAAATATCCCACTCTCATCTGTAACTCTCGCTCATGACGTCAAACATTCAGCATACGATGAGTTTTAGTTATTGGAGGCGATTCTGAGAATTAAAACGCTGCTGAATGTCGCTTGAAACTCAATCTGGAAGCTGCGGAATCAAGCAACATCAAGCTCGACTTCTCGTTTATACTATTTGCTCACACCCTTATTATTGGGGTAAGTGTGGTGAAGTATAAATCATTAATACTCCTCGATGCCTTGAGAAAGTGAACTTCAACCACACTTCGATGTCTCCACGCTCCCTCAAACTATGCTGGTCAGGACGCAAACCTTTTCGGAAGTTGCAATAACAGATCGAGGCAATTAATCGATAAATGATCAAAGCTGGCACAAAGATGCGAAGTAATGCGGCAAAAACAGGATCCAGAAGTCGTGCAAAATCGCACTTTATCCAAGTGATGACCGACCGTTTCAAATAATCTTCAGAAATTTTTAAATTTTTGCGCTTAGTAATGTTCAGCCATCGAACTTATGGCTGTCGTCTTCTATCGTGCATCACACTATTGCATTTGCAGCAGCTTCCAATAAGCTCCAACAACATGACAACTCTCAGAAGATTGATTTGAATATTGCAGCTTTTTGAGTGCACAATTAAATTAGTATATTCAATCAAGCTGAACGCGAGAATCTTGCGATCACTGTTGCAACATTTGATGCGGCTCCCAGGGCAATTTTCAATCATCGACCGTTTTCTGTCCACAAGCTTTCGAGCTATTTGGAAATAAGCACGACTCCACGTTATCGATTCCATCCGCAGTTGCGACGCTTTCAGCGTTCTTCCACCCACTAACGACCTTTTCGGATCGTTATCAAGCTTTCCATTCGGAGGTCTTCGATCAAACACGTGCAGAATACGATACTTTTATGAAGTCAAAACGGCTCTGGATTCCATCACAGTCTCTGAGTATGAACTGCTCAGACGCAAGCAATGTTTGCAGCTTGAAAATGCTTAATATGGTGTTCCTGTAAAACGAGGACCCATGGGCGACTTGGCCTTGATTCGTGAACTGTTTCAGTTGTGTTCAGGCTGCCATCCTGCTTCAAAAGTGGTAGTTTTGGGAAACTGAAATATCGTATTGCTCGCGTCCATTATCACTTAGGAATTTATGAAACTAGATATTGTAAGGATTTAGACCGCAGAAGCGCATTTCCTCAGCAGCTCTGGTGCTTCTGCTTATTTAAAATGCAGCACTCTCCTTCGAATAGGCGAGGAGAGCTGGGATATGTTTACAGAATACTCCGTCACCATATTGGTCAGCGCGTATTGCTGGTTGGAGCTGTAGATATTGGCAGTTTCGATGCTTGCAAAAGCGAGGATTACCTCTGTCTGTTTTCATCAATCAATGAAGGAACTTCTGCAAATGACACTGACTGCACACCAGGAAAGAATTATTGAGACCTACCGAACATATTCAGTAGGTTCACGCCCACCCGATTGGACCTCGTCTGACAAATTTTAGGAAACCGCAATTTCCTGTAATTTCCTTCAAATCTAGTTTGACTGGTCATATTTTGCTAATTCATGCCCCATGTTGTATATGATATCTGATAAAGTGATCTGTGCAGTGCGCCTTTTCAGCATTCCCTGAAGAAACACGTTTTCCTATAGTCGATGGAATTAACATCCCTGTTAACTGCTAAACGCAGCCATTTATCAAGGAGGGCAATAGCTTTCACAAGTGCCAAACACGGCATAAGTGCATTCATTTGCTCTTACAGTTGCGCCCACACCGTAAGACGAAAATATCAATGGGTTCGCTTTATGAAACAATTTACTTCTGTCATTATGCGTTGTTTGAAAATATATGTCTGCTACACAACTGACGACCGTTTCGTACATAAACGAAACTCAATCCTCTGCTCAAGTCGTTAATGTGATCCTGGGATTCTAGCGGATTCGAAAAGTGCACTCTATCGACCACAAAAACCACCATGCAAAGTATTGAAAACTCAGTTTTACTGTGCCATCAGACTGTTTGTTGAAACACTGAGCAGACGCAATGCGAGAATGGTTGTTCAGTTTTCCATCTTTGTATCGGTAGCAATGATGTTGATAAAGCATAGCAGTTGTTACTTGTTATATTATGGTGGACTTGAATGGAAAGAGTCAAGTTCACCTACCACGTTTTCCAATTATTCATCAGATCCAACTTCGCGGGTCATTAAAAAACAATTCGGTAGAACCTACAGCATCGCTTTTGAGTGCTATGTATTTAAATTGGGCAGGTACTTTAGCCACAGCAGTTCGCAATTAAGAAACGGCATATGGATCATCATTGTTCAACGCCTGCAATCATCAGGCAGTAATTAAAAGCTGCAAGAGTCTAGTAATTGGCCCTATGCGTCGAAAATAACGATGTTGAGACAAATTTCCGAAAAGCAAAGTGCTGCAACTCGCATAATGGATATTATAACACGAAATTCTGACTGTTTGTGTATTGCTCTATGTGGAACTGTCGCTTTAGTTACCTGCGGAATGATAGTCCTAACAAGTAAGAAGAAACATGTCTTTTGGTTGTGGGCTTTTTATGTGGAGCACCACAAAAAATGTATTTTTAAAAAGAAATCTTTCAAATACTATTTGGAATCAAAGTCGGCAGCACTAAATGCAATATTCGGTCTCAGCAGTACTCCAAAAACATCACTATCTCATGTAGAAACGGCTTAACGAAATGCGCACTGTGTGCTGAAACAATACTGAAACAATTCTTGCAGAAGCGTATGCATTCCTTGCTTTTAACGCACAACTACATATATTGAGACTTCCGGTGCTGCAAACCTGTTTCGGACAATATTGCGCGTAATAGTTCATTATGAGTGGATCGCTGCTACGAAGATAACTGGACTAGTTCGCGCAGTTCAGTATAAGGTGCAACGAGTTGGTATTCCCACACCTATGGCCGCATCGCTCCATGATCTAAAGGGCTTAGTAATGCTGCTTAATTCGTCAAAATTGCACCTAAATCAATGAACCTGCAGGACTGTGGTTGTTCTTTGTTAATAATTACCCCCTGCAAACTCACTGGTTCACGGATGCGGTGGAAATTCTGGATGAACGAAGCAATGATGACGGATTGACTATGCCGAAACTACAGGTGGGAAAAATGGATCCGTGAAAGGCTAACAGTGCTAAGCACACCGGTACATTCGCTTTTTCAGCTGCATCGATAGCTGCAATACCTACTACAGCTCGCTACACGTGTAACGTAAGATCAAAGCAAAGAAGGCTGTTTCGCAACAACTGCTTTAAGCAAAATTTCATTCACTATGACCTCTGAGCTAAGTTTACGGGCCAGGTGTTGCGACCTATGTGAGAGTGGTTTTCAATGATCTAAGTTCAGAGCATTCGAAATTCAAGGAAAAGTCATGCTACGTTGCTGGGAAATGACCTATGGTCTCTCTCTTGGAGAACGTTCAAAATCTCGCAACAACGTTTTCTGTTAGAGCGACTAGACTATGCTATGATCGGATGCACATGTATATGTATTTTCGGTTGTTTACATGAAGTATATTGTGATGGCAAGAAATGTGCATGACATAATATTCACTCACTGGCGAAGAAAAGTAGGACATGAAGTGGTAGCCAAGCATAGCGAGACCGATAATGATCGACCACGTTAGCACGGAAACTGCGAGTATGCGGAATCGGTTCACAATTATGTAGTACTGCAGAGGAAACTGCACGAATATGAATTTATCGACGTTGAGCCTGAAATGACTGATAGTGCTTAGAACTGGTAATATACTCATATTATAGAACACAAATACTAGCAAAAAATGCAGCGAAAAAGAATGTCTGTCAGTCCTATTTTTTGCTTTCTACGAAAATCATACAGCTAATTTTAGAATAACACTGGGTTTCTTAAACGGCGCTTCTCGAATCGTTGGGGATCGAGCTGTTAGTAGAGCACGAATCGTAGACATGCCTGGATCTGGCCTTGAATGTGAATCTGCAAGGGATTGCTTGCAAGCAGATCGTCAAGAGCTGTAGGATAAGTAACACTAAATATTGGTTTCTCATCTTTTCATCTATCACGTATTACAACTGCCATCTTGCTACCAATCAAAAATAGAGCGGAACAAGATTTATTTCTAAAATCAGACGTAGTTGTTGGAGATTGACCTGTCTACCAGAGAAAACCTACCAAGCTGAAACTGACCTACCAAAGAAGATTGAAGCAGCTGCACAGCTGCACAGCACATATTATGACATAATATGGATAGCAGAATAGTACTGGAAGATAAAAAAGGAGAGGACGTGTGAGCATATATACGAGACACATCAGCAAGTCGGCTATTGTCATGTTTATAACTATTATCTGAAAGACTTTCTTTAAAAGGTCCTTTTGACGACTCCTTCAAAATGAGCAGTGAAGACCATAAAGAGATGGGAAACCATGTATGACACCATCCATATATGTGAAATTAATTCTCTAAATTCCAAACGGTGTTAGAGTGGAAAAGAGCTAGTAAAAGATAATTGTCGCGAGGGAACAGTGAGAAAAGAAACCTGGTCAAAAGTACATTGCGTAAGCGACTTCCGGATTGTTGAATTTAGAAGTTAAAAAACCCAAAAAATATCATACTCCAGACAACCTATTACAGCTAGATGGCAAATTAGATAAGTGTCGATTACCCATTGTTAGCATCAACCGAGAGTGGGAAATGTCTGAAACGAGACGTTACTTGCCTGACGTGGTTTATCGTGCGTGTCAACATGTAACAATGCAATAACCATGACAGTGGAGTTGAAAATGAAACCAGTGATCCCACAACCAATATAGAAGAGCTGTTCAAAAGTGGTCATGCCTTCGTCTGTTCGATTGAACATTTCACAAATTGTGAAGTTGTTTGACGATTCATTCATCACGTTTACTAACTGAAATAAATACTTGTAATGTCTGAGATCCTGCATCTGCAATGAGAGCATTTGCACGTGGGATTGAGAAAGGGAAAAGAAATTCACTACTCACAGATCAGGTACACAGCTCCTACTACATCATTCAAATATTCGTCTTTCCAAACCTCCTCGCTCTCTCGCTTGCCTGCCCCTCTTCTTCCGTCTCTCTCCACACCTGTGAAATTGTTCGCGATTCAATTATCTTGGTTGACGGTCAATTAACCAAACCTATAAAAAAGGCTGTGCCGAAATAGATACTTTATAATGCTATATATATGTAGCAGAAGTTGACCACAGTGCAAGTATGCAGCGACACAAAGGTGAATAGCATAAATGCGCTCATAACTTCGCGAAGTTCTTTTGGCAGAATTCGACCATGAGAATTGCAGCGCGTACCGCTATATTCTTTGCTGCAATGAGCGATAACATGCACTTTAATGTTACGATACATTCATGGTTCAGGCGTTCGGCACTGCCTGCTCGAGCTCTCTGTGAATGAAGCATTGAATGTTTACAGTGAACTTGCTCAAAGATCCCTTCGAACATTCGGGCAGAGATATGGCTTTACGTTCAAAAATAATTCAGTCTGTAATGTTATACACAAAATGAATTGAAACGTCAATGAAGCAGCGATGCAACAAAACAAACAATATTTTGGTGGACACATAAAAACACGCTCATTTCCTTTTTTTCGATTTCTTGAGCAATATTTTGCATGGTTCAACGGCATCACATTCGTAAGATTCTCAGTTTGAATTACTTCTCTTCCGTCATACTGGTCATCACTTGCATAGTTTTCGATCAATCAGGGATTTATTTTTTGTTCAAAGGTCGATGTGGATTCTGCTATAGTAACCGTGGAAACGTAGCAGCATGCCAAGAGCAATATGCGCTTTCTGTGGCGTATGAGAAAGCATTTAGAGATAAAATTCATCAGATCAGCTAACCAATGGTGAGAGTAACAACTGGTGGGTAGCCTTCCTACCAATTTGAAGTCTTAGCACACACTGGTGCGCGAACAGTATCAGGTGAATTCTTAGGAGTAATGTAAAATCACATGCAGAATTCTGCGCACGCTAAAAGTATATTATTATTTTTTGGTTGAGAAAAATAGCTTCTCTTCGGCGGTACACCCAGGAACTCTGATGTTTCACGTTAAGCGTTGAGGAAAATCAATGGAGAATATAAATGTAGCACGTGTTGAATTAGGCAGCGGCTGTCATTCGAATGAAATGGATTTCCGCTAGCGAAACTGCATCGAAAATTTTCAAAATATGATCCACAAACGATTCAGATGTTCAGAAGTACCGTTCGCAAGCATTCTAGATGCAAAATATGTTTGGTACATATGATAGCCGTGTGCATTTTCCTCTTTAGTTGAAGCGATTCAACGCATCGGCTCATTCAAATGAAAGTGCGCTCATAAACGTGAATCACAGATTTGTTTGCGTAGAGAATGAATTTTTCCAGTACGTCGTTAGTATTTCGGCAGTGACGTTGAATCCGCATACAGACAAGTGAATCCAATAGCATAGAAAAATCACTATCTTAAACAGTTTTTAGATACTACAACACGATAACGATATCGCTTTAGAATAGTGTTGCTGAATGGTGAGTTAAATAGGCTCTACTTTTTGGAGCCGGAAATGAAGAACAGCTTGTGGTAGAGACCTGTGCAAAGAAGCTCAATGAAGACATCAAGATGCTCTGGATAGTAGGCTGAGGAGATAGCTGATACTATGCGATCAAAGTAATATAATAACATTGTGGGAATATCGCACATGATTCGCCGAAGAGTAAAAATCCTAGTACGCGATCAAAAATCC
Organism: Toxascaris leonina; assembly: GCA_022844705.1. Classification (NCBI taxonomy): domain Eukaryota; kingdom Metazoa; phylum Nematoda; class Chromadorea; order Rhabditida; family Ascarididae; genus Toxascaris; species Toxascaris leonina. Next base: position 57,123 of record JAARMF010000176.1, on the reverse strand, counting down.
TAGCAGAAGATTATGTAGGTAATTCTAGCAGCAATTACACTTTTTCAGATGGAGGAGAGTGAATCCTCGAACTATCAAAGAGTGGCAGTTTCCTAGAAGATTTGTTATTTGCATATTAAGATAAATCTTCGATAAATGGCAAATTTTAGATACTCGACAAACACTTTAATTCAATAAAAACAACTTCGTTTCGTTGACAACTACTCCGCGCTTGAGGTCAGTTTTAAAGGCGATGTCAGCAGCAACGTATACATCTATGATAATGTTCTAAGAGGCAGTGGCAGACAAACAACGTTTGAGTTTGTGATGACTGCAACGACTGCCTCGGAATTCTACTGCCGCTGCCCTTATATGTGCGTAGCAACACATTCAAATCGAAGAAAAAACTTAAAGGCTTCAGCGACTATGAATCTCTGAAAACCTCCATAAAACGATCAACAGGGACGTCATGACCACAAATTACTCATACTCAAAACTTGTAAAATATTGGCGCAGATCGCACAATGTTTGATAGGATTTCGAGTTTCAAGCGGGTCTAAGTCGATAGAGACACTAGATGAAAAATTGCTTTCTCGTTTCAAGGCGATGCAAGATACTCCGAAGAAGGTAACAATAAAAGATAAAAATGAAAAATTGCCACTTATAGGAAAGTATTGGCGTCTGCCTATTGTTTTATGAGGGAATAGCAGCTGCTGCAGAGTTTTTCGAACTCTGCAGTGGAACATTCGCGAAGAACCTGTAGCAAATGTTCTCGTAACACATAAAAAATAGATCTGCACTGGCTTGAATGCTTCTTCTCATTTGATTTTGCCGCGTTTTTTGCTTCGAATAAGCGCTATTGAGTCTGAATCATTTCGCGCATAACCTTCCTCCCACGCTGTATATATGGCTAAGTTTTCCAGAACTCGTTGAAGCAACCGAACGAACTGTGCTTTTGGTTTTTCCACAGTGGTGCGCAATCACAACCATATAAGATTTCATAGCCAATCTCATTTTGCATTTCCGAATTTTCATATAAATCTTTGGGATCTAAAGCTATCGAGTCGAGCTTCCAAGCACAAGTTAGAGAAGTTACGGTGATATCGTAACACCGTAGTAGCATCGCAGTAGAAATTGCAGACGGCCAGAAGTGGCATATTTGATAGAGACGGATCCTTTCACACAAATCTTGCCTCTTTTGAAAGCTGTTAGCAACATTGAACATTCGAACACAGAAAATCTTCCCACTTATAAATGATTGTAGGAGCTCGCTCCTGCCAAATCTGAGGTGGGCAGTCAGTTAATTGAGCAGGTTGTTACCGTTACTTTGTCATACAATAAAGCACGCTCTAAAAGATTCGACAAAGAGTATTCGTGCAATCACTTGACTTGTGTATTCAAGAGTACGCGATTTGGCCACCAGTTTCTCCAGGGGATTTTTCGCATTTGTTCAGTGCTTTATCTTGACCAACACAGAATCGCTTCAAGCGATGTTCTCATCATCTACACATCACGCTAATCAACTTGCACCGAGCAATGCTCCATACCACTTCGCCGCTCATTTATGCGGAATGAAATTCGCTGAATGCGAAAAGCTTCATTATCTATAGGAGAAAGATAATTTTCAGGAAGGGGAGCAGCTGTCATTCATCTTATGCAAATCAACTGTGTTGCAAAAGAAATAAATTTTGCTCTGTTTTTTCCAATTTCCACAATACTTTTCAGATCAATAAAGGGAGAACTACTTGTTTATTTGCCTTCATAAAACGTATATGGCGCATGGCATTTAACTGCGCCTGGATCGAACGTTTTCACAGCACGTTTTCCTCAAGCAGTGTGCTTTATAACAAATTTATTTGCATTGTCCATGTTCGACAGCAAGTCAATTTCTGTGACCGGTCAGTATTCTTTGACCTTTACATTAAAAGGAAGGGACAATGAGTAATGACGACTAGGAATTAATCGAACAAATTATTCAAACTCTACTTGTGCCTCCGTGGCACTTGTGCACATAACATTATCCTCATTGGGTCTTTCCACTTTCGAAGTCAATAGCATTCAGAACAAGAATACGCTAGCGTTTTTGTGGTTTTCGCAAAGAAACGGTGTCCCGTACCGAATTAAATGCCGCAGTAATTGCGATGGAGTAATAGCTATTGAAACGGATTCGGTAGTATATATAGATAAATAAAATTCAATGCAGGTTGTACAAAGCAGTTGCATTATAATAGCATAGAAGTGTCACTTAGTGCTGCGAGAGGAGGTATTTGCATATCCACATTCACATTCTTTGCACCTTTCACGAGGTTTTCAATTGGCGCATGATCCTAGCATGCTCCCCGCCTTTTTAACTCTTTTCCACAGAGCAAAAGTTCACAAAATTCAACTGTATATTTTGAGTTGTGTTGCTTATCGCAGTTTTTTTTTTTGACCACACAGAGACGAATTCGTCATCAAAGTGATATTTCCGATACACATAAGTAGTCGCAGAGAATGCATTTTCAACTTCCACTCGCCGCCAGCGATATTCTTTGGCATCTTCTAGCAGTAGCCATCAAACTTGCGGGAACAACCATTCACAACCGTGCCAGTTGACTGCGAAAGCTCAGCGTGAATTGTGGAAGTACTTGTTCGAGGTGCGTGTATTTCCGATAGCGCTTATTTCGGCAACGGTTTCTTCGACGAACATGTCACAAGAATGATGTTTTTGATGCCAGCTGCCTGCTAGAAGAACGTTTTATCGAGTGATGTATCGCACGAATAGTATCTCAGATAACAACTATCGCCAAGAACAGAGTTTATGGAAGCACTTCGTTACGAAGATGCACTTGTGATAGTGGCTGTTTTCATGAATGAGATTTTGGAGAGCCGTCTGCGATGTGATTGGCTTCGACGATACCAGCTGGCAATGACATCATTCCAAGATGCAACTGATTGCACGAGTGGCAATTACAATACCAGCTCATGGCCGACATTCCTGAGACATGTTCCCCAAAATTTTGATAATAGCCGCTGGTAAGAATTCTTAGTAGCCCCCGTGCAAATTATTGCAAATGTCGCATTTTCAAAAAAAAGCGGCATTGGCTGTCGTTTGATGCTTAAAAGTATTATTTTCGTGCTAGGATGACAGTGAGGACAGAGAACTGCTGCGTTTTGTATGAATCTAGCGAGGACTTTATTCTCAAATGACAGATGCTATCACAAATGACGTTGCCCCAAGGATGTTTCTTTTTCTGACAATCACCATGAAAATTTCGCTGTGTTGAATTTCTCCAGGAAATATGATCAACAACCTGTGGTGAACTGCTCACAAAAAAAGGAGACGTCGCAGTTAGGCCGCATCGGATATTTCATTTCCGCAACGAACCTTCCAAAGACGCTACTATGTTGATTAATGGCATTGTCGTACCATTCCTACAGTACGTCAAACCAAGATGTACTGTTATTTCTAGTATCATTGTTAAAGACGCAATTTTTGTGGGAAAACCCCTGGGATTCTTACCAGCAGTCGATAGCATGAATTTGCATTTTTGCGATGGAGTGCTTTCAGAGAATGTTTCTTTGTTGCCAAGTGGGGCCAACAATTTTCTAGAGTGAGTATTCTTGGAATGTACAGCAATCGATGGGATTTTTTAGGCGCATTGCCATTGAAAAATTCAACCTTTACGGTAGCGATGATAGCAACCAGTATAGGAACCGTGATTAGTGCGAAGAATCCCTCTCAGAAACGCTGATCTTTTTATCAGCAGTTATAACCATTGCGCTCCCGTGGTGAACAGCTTCGAAAGGCGCGACTATTGGTTGTAGCCAATTTCAGCAACGTGATTTCCGATGGGCATCAAAATTGCTTCTTGAGCGGAGGATTGTTCTGAAAAAGGCAATTATACTGGCGCCACTAAAAAAATTTTATTTAAGCGACGTCTAGAAAATTCTAATATTGTTATCGGCTGAACCAAAAAGCAGCAATTTCCGAAGAATTGCACACAAAAATGGGATTTGCCACATCTTTAGTGAACGACAGGTATCAAGAGTGCGATTTTTGGAATGGACTGCTCTTAAAAGCGGTAATTCTGTAGCCAGCCGCTAATTAAAATGCAGCCTTTCAGGTCGATGCTCACAAAACAGCCGATCTCGCTGAAATTCAAGACAAAAATACAATCAGTTAATCTTTAAAAGAAACCGTTTCAATGATGCGTTGTCAAAAATATCCTATTTTTTCCGGCGTCTCGCCAAATGATGCGCTCATTACTACCAGCAGGTGCGAAAATCACAATATCAGCAAAGAACTGATCATGAAAATATTTTTCATTTTCGTTAGATCACGAATGAGCCGTTCATGCTCGAGCAAAGTGAATTTGAGCCATTATTACGCTTGTTGAGCCGGCGTAGTTGTAATCTGAGCAGATTGGGGCTATGTATCGCTCGGCAACAGCAAAACGTTTGAAAACATGGATCATCAATGTGACCATTTGCGCCACTAAGTAATTAGCACTTATCGCGAGTTTGATATGTAGACAGCTGCACTGGGGCACCTTATTGCATACGGAGCTTAAGTTCCACCGTGGTTCAACCACAAAACTGAATCGCCAAGTGAAATGGAATATGATAAATTGGTGCGTGAACGGCCGCGCTGTTTACATGCCACTAATGCGTGGTAATTTGCTTCTGCGAGCGGACAATTCCGCCGTGCGCCACCGAAGAAGCGACAATATGACATTTTGAACTGCAGGGACCTATAGCTCCAACGTTATAATGAGGTACGAACAGAACCGTGAAGGTCAGACTAGGTGATCTTTGCTCCATCACTACTCACATGCTCGATAAGCGTTATTCCAGTCCATAGAGCGTATCTCTTGTTGCTCAGAGTCGAAAACTAATAGGGAAGAGGATGAACTGGTGACTAAGCTCACTTCAGAAAGTAGTTGTTGCATCGAGTGCTAAACGTAAAATGGGATGTCACGTACGAATTCATTCATTAAATATATCCGCTTTCCTTGCCATCACCACCCACTTTTGCCCTCCTCCCTAAATGATGACCTCTGTGCGAAACACTGTTGCACTCTTGTCTCAACACACAATAATAGGGCGATCAATTATGCGCTGCTTCTCATGGTGGTACGGAAGCAGCGCATAAAGACCTTTGCATAATGTATGTGAATATGATTAGCGGTTGCTTTACAATTTCGGTAATAATCTTCTTAGTCGCACAAAATTCTAATAGAATCGAAGGAAAAGCACGTTCAGTAAGTTATTTTGTGCTTAAGAATTATGTTCTTATCTGCGTACTATTCGTTGGAAGAGATGCGAGTCCAGAGTGCAGAAAGATGAGTGATTTCTTCGGCAATAAAATCTTCTTCATGGATGCAAGTCTGCAGAGACTTGTGCAAACTTGATAAGTTTTCTCTCATCATGACGAATCTAAGATGCATTTTGATAGATTCGTCGCTTATCGACGCTATCCGACTTGAACAACGATGGAATTTCAAAAGCATATTGCCTTTTCTCATACATATCGCCGGCTAGAGGGCGATTCATGCCACAATACAATTAAGTTACAAATAGTTAGGACGAGTAGCATGCATTATTTCTCGCGGCGGTATTTGCGTCAAGGGGTATTTGCTTACGGAAGTACTCATTTACGGTGTAGGTGTTTGTGTCTGTAGGCACATCGGCACAAAAAATGCATCAAGTCTTGGACACTCGAGTATTCGTCCCTCATCTGAATTTGATTGGGTATTTGGAGAACTCGGTGGACAGAGTGAGATGCTTCTATCTACGGCACCGCAGATCACAAAAGCCCGATGCGTGCATTCGGCACTAGCACATCTTCAGCTGTATGTCGAGATTCGCGGCTGTTTCGAAAACGTTTTTAGAGGTAATGTTTGCTGTATATAGATCGTATATCGCCTTGGCTGAGCCGATCGATTCTTGCTACATCTTTGGCAAGTCGAGGAATCCGTTAAAAAAACTTGCACGAAGCCTTTTAAACAACACCAACTGTGTTCATAACGAACGGATAACATATGAAACCCTGAGAGAAGTAACGACCGAGAAGTGAACGGTGCGAGACAAATTAAAATTTTTTGCGATTATCCACTGCAGTGACGCGTGATGGCTTGGAAAAAGAAATTCAAAAGAATACATACAGTGAAAGTGATCGAAAAGCTCATAACGTGTTCACATACATCCTTCAAAAGAGTAAAGTAGTGCGGAGCCAAAATAACTGCAGGTAAGTATAGTAAGAGAGTACATGCGAAACGAATTAAACCGCTCATATCTAGTTCCATTCGTAAAAGTCCAACAGCGCAACTATTTCTGGAAAAGCCATTCAAGAGCCCAAGCAACAACCGTTCGCCGCGAGCCTCTGCATCGTGAGCACCAAATAGTGCGTGCGTTCATCCACACCATAACTACAATGTTCCAGGCGTAATCACCCCATAGCGCTAATGAGCCGCCCATAGATGCATGATTCTGTATCTATGCAGCTGTTGCGAAAGATATCGAGACAAAGCTTCCGAGATTACGGCAGGTCACATTTGGGTGGTTGAGGGCTTTCAACGGGACGCCGAAGCTTCCGGATGCCACGAGATGATAGCCGTTATCAATTGCTATAAACATTCGACGTTCTAATTGTTATGAAAGCACCCACGGACCCAACAACCCGATTTTTTTTCGGTTTTTTAAGCAGCTCACTGCTGCATTTAGGTATATTAAGAGTAGCTATGTTAAGTGTATATTGTTGCGCTTTGTTGTTATCTAGTCAACGTTTGCGGCGCTGGAACGCTGTTATTATCGCAATGCAACAAAGTTTTATTTAAGTTTGAGCTTTATGACATCAGAACATAAGGGGAAGCTGACCCAAATATAGAGAAATCGAAATTAACGATCTGACATGCAAGAAGAGATTAACTGGCTAGTTCTCAGTGGCGACCAATCAAGATCCGAGCGATATCAACTAAGGCCATCGATTGTTTTTGAATTTTTCTTATACAGAAACAAAGATTCAAAGAAATCGTCCGCATTAAGAGCGAGGGATACAAATGCAAATTTCCCTTAAAAAAAGCTGCAATAGATGAACCCAAACAAAGTTTCTGCATACTTGTGCGTTTGATGGGAAGCTAAGAAGTAAGCCATGTCAATCATTTGTATGAAAAATGTGGAACCCACGAAGAATAGACCAATGCCATGTATAGATGATGTCCCGAAAGAAGTTGCTCCGGTAGAGCCGCAGTGGACAATGAAACAAAAAAGGAATTATTGTGAAACCGAGAAAATGGAAGTGTGCCATTTGAAAACAAAATTTGCCTCAGCTATGCCTGTTCTGAAAGAAGTGAATGCTGACTGAATTGAAAATATTCACTCGCTAGAAGATAAGGAACAGCAAAGAAGAAGCGATCTACAATAAAACTCTCGGTGATTGACTTCTGAATGTGATAGGCGTGAGAGGCAGATGATGTGCTTCTATCGCATATCGAATACCTTCGCCTCCAACTCCAACTGCTGGACGAGGCGGATAAAAAAACAATTTTCACGAAGTAGCAAGAAGTCGCAGCGAAAACGTCAGAATTGACGATAAACATCAGACTGCCAACAATGGAGCTGCACTTTTGGGGGGTCCACTTCGATAGCCGGAGTCCTGGGCACGATTCAGAGCTGACGTCGAGAGTCAAGCGATCGCAGAAGTCCTGAAACTCAGGTATTTGTTGAGCTGCCTGAACGGATCGACTCGGACAGTGGTGGCGAGTTGCGCGATCGTTCCGAATAACTACGCTGTTATTGTCGACGTTTTAAAGCATCAGTGCGGACAGCAAGATCTCGTCAAGAAGCACCTTCAAAATGGATTCGAACGGTTATCTGCAGGAAAGCCGAAGAATATCGAGCTCATAGTGAGGCAGACGGAAGTCCTCAGAGAAGATGCCAACCATCCTCAGATAGAACTAGCTACTGAAGAACAAGTTCCACGATGCATGCTATTGCATGTATGCGCAAAAGAAGAGGCGGATCCGAATTGGACGGTCGAAAGATTCTGAGCGTGTATCGATGAGGTAGTGGCACTAGCACAAACAATGGATCGGTAGCACAGTTACAGGGATGCCATGCGTAAGAGTTTGCGAAAATCGAGGAGCCGGATGAAACCCACTGTTCCTGGGAACTCTGCATTTGTGGCTGTTGCAAATTTCGAGGGCGGGAAGCGAAGTTCGAATCCTTGTGCTTTCTGCAATGAGTCGCTTTGGAACGACTACTGCATGCGATACTCTTCGCATCAATGCAGGAAAGAGTCAAAAAACTCAATGAGAACGACCCGCTGTTTCCTCTGGAAAGGAAAGCACAACTCAGCGCTGTGCAAACAGAACTTCTCCCACAAATTACGAGACGGAATTATCGAACATGCAAAATTGGTCAGAGGAGCAAGGGCGCGAGCAGCTATAATTGAAGATGAGCAACATATGGATGAAATGACACTGCCAGCAGCCGTGTTAAAACCAAAGGAACCGCTACGGTTCTTTTTCTTTGCAAAGAGGTGTTCATAGCGAACGAAGAAAGCTGGGAATGCCAAAGAAGAAAGGATGACAGAATGCGAGGTTGGCAGAAAAATAAACGAAGAGTCGATTGCTGAGGAACGAGCTGTCGCCAGCACTGTACGAGAAAAGGCAGGAGGGAACAACAATGCGAAGGAAGAAACGGCCAAGGCGAGAGGAAATCAAATAAAAAACAAAAGAAAACAAAATCATATGGAAAGCTGCAGTTCATACCAATGCAGGTGGTGCTCTGAACAGGCGACAGAACGTTACGGCACCGTCCCAAAAACAACTGACCTGGATTGCTAGGTTCCCTTTTTTTTATCTCCGGACTTGGCGTCGGAAGCGTGGAAAAAAATGTTGTGGCTAAGGGGAGGAGGTTCAGGAGAGCTCAAAATTTGTGTAGAATGATGAGATGCTTTGGTGGATTGAGAGACCTGGAACGTTTCGCGACCGGCCGAATCATGCGCGGCCCAAATGTGCGCCCCTCAAACGTTACGGCCCAAATTTTCTTCGCTCCACTGCGTCGAGGTAGACAGTAGCACAGTACGCTGAGGTACGCGTTCTCGTTACTGCAGTATTTAGAAGAAAAAAGAACAATGAAGATTAACGATTAGGACGAAAAATTTTAATTTTGTCGTGTGTGGTCAAAGTGTAGTGAAATGCAGAGACTGCAAACGTAACTTCCAATAAAAAAATATTCGGGACACACGCAGAAAGGTTATTCTTCGCTCATGTGAACATATCTGCTCACCAACGATTGATGCCTGAGTGGTTGTAATTCGCACAGAGCAATTTATCGTAGAATAATATGCAACAAATCTGGCCAATAAAGCACAAAAGCGGAAAATGATGTGCAAAAATAGAAGTGGTCAACAGCTTTGTCTCCTAATACTGCCAAAGTTTGCAGACAACAGGTGAATTTCATTCCTGAAATTTTTTTCGCATGAAATATCTGAAGGGGTTGAACCGAACGAGATATTCCACACTGGAGAGAAACAGCCATGTTTGCTTCATTCAGAGGCATTGTGCTTTTAGTGGCTGTCATAAAAATTGACGGGTGACTAATGTGCTCAGTGCATCCTTGTGCATCCTTAATTATCTGATGCACTTTTGAAGTAGGAGGAATCCTAAGAAAGTTGGCTTACATTCGTTGGTTTGCTTATTCCAAAGACCTTTTTTTTTCATCGCAATCTAGTTGTTTCATTAATTGAGTATCGTGTACAAAAGCAATCAGCGTGAAATTTGGAGAGAGGAAACGCTCATATGAATTTTCCGTGTATAAAAATATTAAACTTCGTACCAATTCTTTAAGTGTGCTCACCAGTAGCTGTCTGCAAGCACATTCCTGTCAGAAATAAGGCTTATCAGTATAATGCCGATCTCGCATTTTTGCTATCACCTAAAAAGACAACAAGCAAGGCAGCTATCGAAGAATCATCATCCAGAGCCCTATTTGGTAGTTGGATCGGTGTTATCGGCATACGCCCTTGGATCCCAAAGTTTGCCTCCATGTTACCTTAAAAAAAAAAAAAAAAACTGCAGAATATCCGAACTGATGTGATTAATACTCACTGCCAAGACTGTTCAATTTTATCTTAAAATAAACCACCACACAACGGTTTAACGGTAACAAAACTCGGTCGGGTTGAAAAGTGTGTGAGAAAAAAGAAAAAGAAAATTGGCCTGTGAGCAATTTGGCGTTCCAGAAAACAACATTAAATGTGGATGTGATCGTCTAAAATGGGGTTGCAATCAGCGTAAGCGACCAGATCATTAATGAAGAGCAGAGAAGTGCTGCGGAGCAAAGAGCAAACACAGACATAGCAGTTATCACTTGGTGAGACTCTGTCTAGGCGCACTGAAAAGTATGAAAAACGGAATCGTAAAAGGTGAGCGTGCTTCACGCTCCTTTGGCAGCAGTGCTGACATTCCGATGGAGAATGTTGTTATCGCGCTTAGCGATTACTCGTGATTGCGTTTGAGGGTTTTATGCGCAAAAGAAAACAGTTCAAGCGAAATCTTTCTATCATTCTGGCGATTCCACTGTGACATTGGCAGTATTTTTCCATAATCAGAGCATAACCTGCATGAACAATTATGGATCAATGTCTGCGCTAGTATCGAATACCTTCTGAAAGAGTGGTCTCTAGAGTGCGTACAAAAGTGGATGTGACTGAGAAATAGTTCAAGGATATTTTGCTCAACTCGAAGTTGGCCAAAAATTTTCTGCTTGTCTGCCAACTGGTAGACGACGCTGGCGTAAGACTCCAGATTTTTTGTCCTAGGCTGTTAGGTCTCAGCATACCTGTCATTCTAGTGACGGCCAAAGCTTGCAGCACGCTACAGCGTATAACGTAGAATGTAGGCTGAGCACGGAGCAGGAATGCTGAAGGTGGAAACTGAAACATTTCGATGATTCTGCATAAGATGAAAATTGTGGCAGCGCTCTCTTTCCATTTCATTCGAATTTTTAGCTGCCACTGAAACACTGGACAAAATTGACCAATAGTGAAGGAGAAATGCTTGTGTGTCTCAGTGCGCAATCATTCATGGGAAGCACACAGTTTCCGCCTAATATAGTGCAAATATTAAAGTATTTGAGTTTCTGTGTACAAGCTGATTGAAATATCAGGTTGATGATGGAGCAGTCGCAACTGAAAGGGCATTAAGTACTTTTCGACCGACTTCAGCCGTGTCTTCACACAAAACGGTACGGCGTGAGTCAGGGAGGCGTGACAGGTCGATCTCTAGAATTTCAGTCTTCTTATTAGATTCTGTTTTCGGGAAATTTCCGAAATTCAGTAAAGCTCCCATAATTGGATCCTATCGATTTCAGTAATTGCTCAGTTGCTAGATGCGTTCCAATGTTCGCAGGTCGTTTCGGGCAACTCAAGCGAAGCAACAAAATGTGGAAAAGAATTAAAAGAACTTTATGTGCCAAGAATTGCATTTGGACTGAAAGGGTTAAGTGTGTGACTAATGGTGGAAATCAAAACCGGATTTTTGAGCTTTCGCCTCATAATAGCTTTGCACTCATCAAGATGAAGATTCCATTTCGGAGGCACAATAATGTGATCTAAAAAAAAAAACACATTGCAGTGGTTCTTTCAAAACGAGCGATGAATATGTCTGTAACCACAACAGTTTCACAAGATTGCTCACTTGATTTGTTTCTTGATTTTTATGATATGCGGGCACTGAGTTCAGAAACAGACGAACGTTGTTCCTAAAAAATATGTGAGCGTTGATTTCAAAAATATATAGGTAAATAGGCGTTTGAGTTGATCGGCAGCAACGAGATAGAGGCAACCGAAAACGTAGCGGGAAATTCCAAATTGCATTCATCATCGAGGAAAACGTTGCTTTAATGAAGATCAATTTTTCCGCTAGAAAGGACTGGGAGATGAAACTGCGATTGGCTGTAATGTTCTTGCAACGTTTAATATTTCTCATTTTGTGGTTATTCAATATGTTGAACGCCGTTCATGCAGTGATTAATTTCAAACTGGATATAGAATAATCTACAGTCTTGAGTACATCATTTTAATTTGTGCTGTAAACTCTCTTACCAAATTTGGTCCCTTCGGGAAAACAATTTTCGTTGTGTTTGAGAAGGCACGTCACATCAATATTATCATGCCTTTCTATGAGCCGTTGAAGTTTATCATGATGACGTTGAAGAAATTTCGAGTGAATTTCAGAATATACTTTTGATATTTGCATGCTTCGTTGGCAGGAAAATGAGTCAATGGCAGAAAAAAAAACACGAAAAAATCGTCGGGTGAATGAACAGTTCTGCAAATGGGGCCAAACGATATAGAAGCAAAATAATTATCGCTTTTGAACATTTGTCGGGCACCTAAATATTCTCACAGTGGGACTCAGCAATGATCAGCAATGCAGAAATGACTGATACAACGGCTGAATGTGCAACTCGAACGATCGAGGGCTAGTTCAGGGTGCAAATAAATCTTCGTGCACAATCGTATTCGCATTAAGCAAATACACACATGAATACGTGAGCATACCAGTATCATCGCTGCGTAATCGATTGAATGAGAAAAAAATGAACACATTTCTTTCAACAAGGCATGGAGGCTTGGCAGAGATTGCAAAGTGGTTCATGAAATCTAGAACTTAGACTGTCTTAGGCAGATGATCTCTGCAACGTGGTCACTGATATATACACAGCGCACTTCGTTGCGCTTATTAAATGATTTATGAGCGTGTACGACCTCGTACGGTAATCACTTCGCTAGTTTATAAAGCAGCGCGAAACTCGCGGAATCTTCAGTCTTTTGACGTGCGGAGCTGCCGAGATGTGACCGATCTTTTGGAAGATTAATCAAGTGAAATGGAACTTGTTATGACGGAGAAATCACCTACTCCTATCATCTTTTTTTAAAGATAGTGCGTACCACGTGCAAAAATCCTCAGAATGGTGTAAATGGCTACATGAAGATTCGGGGTTCAGATAGATATGACAGCTAACATGGTAGTCAGCGTCGCTAACCGAACAGAATTTCGTTTAATCAGTAGTTTAGTCCAGGGCACCAAATTACATGATTGGGAAGGGACACATTTCCAAAAGCGTCGATCAATCACCAGCTGAAGATGGAATGATTTCGACCTGCACTCAGAGTTCGACTGGGCAGCGCTCATCGCAGACAACGATTGCTTCTTTTTCTAGAAAATCGAAAATGCAACACCCTATGGGCAATACGCGCATATGCGCAGAACAGTGTGTACATTGTTTGTCTTTCATGGCTGGTCCACGAGAAGCAGTTTGAATACGAATGATGTCAGTGAGACCAAATTTGTCACAGCTCTTTTCAGTTCTGCAATAAATTATTTTAGTGACTGCACTGTGAAGTGGGTTTATGTCGTTAAATGCATGTTCGGCCACATACATAACCTCAGGATCTATACATGCGAAGCGCCGGAGAAAAAAAATGGATGAGTAAGAAGAAGCAAGTGAAATAAGCTCTGCTGTGCAAGTTAGAAGGGCCTCAGTCATCAGTTGCGTGATCCTCCTCATTTCCTACATTTCGTTTTGCTCAGTGTAGGACACCTATATACGGAACAATAATTTTTTCAGCCTGAAAGGAGGAACGTGGTATCGATCAATTGCTTGATGAAATATGACTACCGCGCTTGGAAGTGAGTGGGCAAAATGCAAGGCTGAATTAAGTTTACATTACTTCAATCAACACAGCATTCATTACTTATAATTGTCCATTCCTGTCTTCTCCAATTGACGCATTTGTCCTCTATCCATACTGCTTTTTGCGATCTTTCTTAAAGGGCCACTCCTCACTGTGGGTCGGTCTCAGTTTATTTTATTGATATATGGCGTATATTCAGTGATTCTTTCCGTTCATTCGTCACTTTCCGTTGCGGAGACATTTTGCCTTCTCATTTCGGCTTCAGTCAGTCAGTACTTCATTTGTGTCGACCCACTGAAGCAATCAATTCCTTTCTTGTCGACCAAACCAGCTTTAATTATTATTCTTTCCATTCTCCTTTCCGCCGCTGCTGGAGCTGAATTATAAGAAGGTATTTTATTTATAGACTGCGTCTCCCAGGCATACTAACCATATGAAGTAGAGCGCAATTGGCATAGACTCTTGTTACGATTTTTTTTTTTTTTTTTGAACAATGCGCTCAGTATGCAAGGCAAATTTCGCCCTTTTCCACCCCGGCGACCTCTGACGCAAAGTGTACAGTGCCGAGAATTACGAAATTTGGGCAGATGAGAAATAAGCACAAATCGAGCACACTGATGCGCTCATTGGTGTGCCATCAAGAGAAGCAGCGCACAAAGCTAATTGATCGTCCTATTGTTGTGTGTTGAGACAAGAGTGTAACAGTGTTTCGCACAGAGGTCATCATTTAGGGAGGAGGGCAAAAGTGGGTGGTGATGGCAAGGAAAGCGGATATATTTAATAAGTGAATTTGCCTACTACTTTTTACAATAAGGTTTGGACCCGATGCAACGGTTGTTTGTTTAGGAACGCGTCAATATCCGCTTTTCAGTTGTCGTAGTATTTTTCAGGGAAGTGAACGGTGTCTACATGATGTTCCAGAATCTTTATTTAACTAATTCATATGCGTCAGTTGTCTGCCTTCCCCCGTCTTATTTCAAGCCTACACATCGAAGCATTCAACATTTGGTTACGAGCAGTCGCGGACGCCTCAATTATTCACTCAGTGTTGCTGCATAGAGCGCTTGCGATTAAAAATAAAAAAAGCATATAAGGTGCCATTAGAGTATTGTTTCCTTAAGCAGAGGGCGAATAGCCTAACTAGCTGTCTTTGCTGCTTTGCCTTAATTAAACCATAAAACGGGTGATGATAGTTGTGAATGCTGTAGTTTATTTCGGTTTTTTGAAGTCGTCTGTTTGAAAAGCCTGCTACAGCACAGCGGTGTTTATTATGGAAACAGCGCGAAGATGGAAGTTGATGATAGGATAGCCACTTCTTCACGTATCCAATAGGAAATGCAAATCTGAAACCACAGTCATCCAGTTCGGTCGGAGAAGATGGTCAAGTCAACACTCCAAAAGACATTGGTAAACGAATTTTGGACCGAGGACTAACGATTACCGAGGTTCCTTCTTCAGTGTAGATCTGCGAAACTCGATTTCCTTGAATGTCGGTTTGTAACTGAGTTTGTTTGAGAGAATATATGAAAACCCCTCACATGTGTTTAATTTCAGAAAGGCTGATCGGTGGGACCCCCTTTCCGACAGTATGCCATGTTTTGATATAGCTCGTGAATGCGTCAACATAAGAGAAATGCTCAATGCGGAAGGATGCAAACAGCAGATTCAGAATGATTGCGTTTTACGCACGTGTGACGCAAGTCAAGCGCCTCGCATTGTCGTTGTAAAGAAAAGTGCAATCGTTTCAATAAAATGTGGTGCATTTGACGATAAAATGTGCTTCCTTTATGGCTTAATTGCTGCTCACAAATAGAACGTTAATTGAACTCGTGCAAAGTTCTTCGACGTTCGCAATATATTGGGTGGCTGACCATCCTCAGCCCTCACTGAGAATGTAGAAACCTTGTGCAACCTCTAGTGGTATAAGCGCCATGCTAATAACCGACGTTAGGACAGGTGGTATGCAGCGAGGCTAAATCTGAGCAACTTTTTCAAGCAGTCGGAGCGGTAGCACAGATAGAAAAGAAAACGCAGCGGCCGATAATGTTTTTCTAAAAAAGCTCAACGGATTCCACAAACCTGTAGCCGGATTGCTGCTTCTCATACGGACTCGACTGTTTATACAAATCTTTGTCTCGTAAAGCCGATCAATATTACCAACTGACATCCCAAAATTCACTTTTTCTTCGCAGCCTACTAGTTCTTAATTCGCATTTGGAAATCCAGCACTACATTAAAGCATTTATTAGCCTCCAGTGGGAGTGGATAATCGTGAGATATCGAGAGATCCCTTTAGAATGCAATAGTGAAACGTATCATTTGTTCAGTAACGAAATCACCATCTGTGAGATTTTTAAAAAGCCGCCTGCTAATCTTTAGTTTAAATTGTTTTTAAGCTGGAGCCCCTACTTTCTAGCATCTACACTCGTCAGTTCGTGTTTTGATTAACTACACTCGTTCATTATGACACAGTCCATTTACGCTGTTGAGTATCGAAGTTGAGCAAAGTAATGCGCAAGTTTAGAGTAATAAAAGTAAGAAGTGAGGAAGTATAGATTGTTCTTCGCAAAAGACAGGAAGCATGCTTATTTGTTTTAAACGATGTTTATAAATATGCTTTGTTAAAACCTCAAGAAAACCACAGGGCGGGAACCACATATTCGAATACCTCTTTTTTACAGATTGTTCGTCCAGGTTTTGTTGTGATTTCCCCACTTGTGAGTTTCGTCAAATGGTGTGTAACTCATCTTCGAGGGATTGCGGGTGTTTTCTGGCAAGCTGAATCAAAGATAAACTGATTGCAGCTCGCTGCACCTAAGATGTCGTTATTTCCTCAATATCTGCTAAACAACAGTAACCAACCAACTTCTAAAAGCAATTTCATTTGTATTGGCTTCGCGCATGAACCGATGATATGCGTTCAAGAAAGGAAAATGTTGGAGAAATCGAGGAAGGAGAGAAATTTAGAATTGAGGGACAAGTTGAGAAATGTTAGAAAGCTCTATTCGATTATCAATTATTTCGCATCATCAATAATGATTGCGACCTTGACTCCGTGCCTATATGTGTAGGCTAAACTTGAATTTAAAGTGTTATGGAATAGCGGATTGGTTTCATGTTAGAGTTAGAAAATATTTTTGCTCTCATGCCAGCTTTTCTCTGAACGAGACGCTGTGTTCATAACGAAATGACCAGTCGGGAAGGGAAAAGCTTTGTTGGTCACAAAATGTGGAAAGGAATGTTTTGTGAGTGTTGTAAGCGATGATTTTACGAAAGAAATGTCGCAGTGCGAGATGAAAACAGTAACGTGTTGCTTGCGCGAATCATTTTTTAAGGAATCGGTGCTTAACTTCCAAGCGATAGATTTGAATGCGACACCGGTCAAAACCAATCACCTTCTAGTATTGAATGGTAGCAATGCTGAACTGAAAACTTTATTAGTGGCTCATAGTGTCATAAGTTGGATGGCAACGGCCAAGTAGGATGAAAAGCTTGACAACATTACAAACCTAATACTTGCTGCTATGCATTCATCACTTCAAAGAATGCGGTTGATCATTGCTGGATTTCTGATGACAGCACTAGGCATGGCATTTGGGAACGGTAATAGCGCAAGAGGGTCAGAAAGGATATTCATACCAATGAAGTCGAAATAAACAGGTGAAATGTATATTAAGGACTCTCTTGAAGATTGTTTAAAAAGATGAAATAAATATCTGTTGAACTTTAGTCACGTGGAATTCTAAAATTATATGAAATTAACAGGACCATTTTCTGAAACGTTTAACAACGATAGAGTTTTACTGACTGACTTCGATATGCTGATTGAAGATCGAGAAAGAGGATGAGGAAATTGTTATGTGATGCGATCGCCAACTTTCGGTCATTGAAGCTGGGCAATTTGCCATTATTTCGTAGCAGTAAATATTAGTGACAATTTCTTCATTCTGTTCACCATCAGTTGCCGAACGGGAAAATGACGGTCTTCGTGCGACTGACAACTTACTCATTTTAATGTGCATTATGAGCACTTTCAGAGCAATGTTTTAACAATTGTTCTATAGGAGTTAATCTGAATACCTCTCTGTCTTCATGAAGTGTATAGTGCTAATTTCATGCAAGAAATAAGTTGATATATTGTTGCTGATGATAACTTGACGCTTCGCAATATTACCTTCCGTTTGAAAGCTATTTCCTAACGAACGATGGTCATCTGAGCCGGTCTAATAGGATGATGCGAATTCGACGAAGGAATCGTTCGGAAATCAGTTCTTCCACAAAACTTACGGTAAAGCAGCGGATGATAGAGATGATGCCGTTTTCCGTTTGTGAAAACGCATTAGAAAATGAAAGGAGGCTGAAAAAATTGCGCCATAATTACATCAGTAAAGAGGAATATAGAATGACTAAAAAACAGAAGAAAAATGCGAGATTTTCAGTGTGCATGTGTGATCGGTGCGCTCAATGAATGGCCTTTAAGCAAGCGTTTACTCGTTATGGAAAACGCGAAATTGGGTTTGTGACGCCAATATTGGATGCACAGCGTCTGCATAACACTCGCGAATGCCTGCGCTGGGAGCTATATCGGAATAAGGAGATCGTATAGCTATGAAACGCAAACACACAAATATGTTGAGCAGCAATCGGAGAAAACCTCTGCCAAACATGCAAGGGAATCGGAGCGTTGATAAAACGTTTCATCGCATAACGATAAAAGTGATTTTATTGTCAGTGCTTGTGCTAAATATTTCTTTCAAAATGATGGAATGTTGATGAAACAATGTCGTGGAGAAACATTATAGAGGGACGATGGCTACTTAAGAACCCGGAATTTCTGCCTCTCACAGCTTTTAATAACATCTTCCAATGATTTGCAAATTAGCTTTTTTAAAAGAATTCCCGAAGGCACAT
This sequence comes from Toxascaris leonina, assembly GCA_022844705.1. Classification (NCBI taxonomy): domain Eukaryota; kingdom Metazoa; phylum Nematoda; class Chromadorea; order Rhabditida; family Ascarididae; genus Toxascaris; species Toxascaris leonina. The sequence continues at coordinate 38,546 of JAARMF010000176.1, read as the reverse complement.
CCTATTGCTTCGTTGACGCCATCGAGGCTTACAAGAAATAAAAATTCAAAATGGAATGGGACTGTGATTTCAAATTGTGTGCAGAACAATATCAAACAAAAAATGGAATGGATATCACAGCATTCAGTGATTCGCGTATTAATGTGCGGTTCGCACACTGCAATAACGCTGCTTTTTGGATAGCTTAGGATCTTCGGAGGTGCTCAAAATGATGAAACTGATGGAGAAACATTCAGTATATGAGTAATCCTGCTAAAAAGTTACTGGTGATGGAGATGAAGGAGAAGGCGCCGCTGAGCGTGCAGTTCGTTAAAGTGGAGAGGTATACTGCCTCGTACACACATGCGCTGATTGGGAATGGATTTTTTGTCTTTTCGTTTGTAGCCGTACTTTTTTTTGGTTGTAAACTATACTCGGCTTCGCAAACTGTGTGTGTTATATGTAGTGTTGCATATATATATATATATATATATATATATATATATATATATATATA